>JAQZBX010092892.1:0-12218 GCA_029593785.1 Cabassous unicinctus
ACCTCTAAAAAAATAAAATAAAATAAAATAAAATCATTATATATATTGGTCTGCACTCTGGAGAGGCCACCATCTGGAAATGTCAATGAGACCAGCCCAAAAGAGCCCCTGAGAAAAGCCTGCTCTCTCTAGTGAGAGGGATATGGGAGGCCCAGCAAGACAAACATTTTGACCATACCTGCCCTCACTCCAGGTGAATACCAGAAAGAAGTCAGGCCCTCCCCTGGAACACAGGCTGATTTCACACCACCAAAGAGGTTAGAAGGAAGGGGAACGATGTTTTCCAGGTGCTGAGAGAAGAGAACAGTCAACCCAGAACACCCAGATACCCTTCAGGGAAGGAGGTAAAATAAAGACATTCTCCGATAAAGGAAAACTAAGAGCATTTGTCACCAGCTAAAGGAAGTTTTTCAGACAGAAACAAAGGAAAATAGAAACTTGGAACATCAGGAGTGAAGAAAGAATGAACAGAAAGGGAAAATACATGAGTAAATGTAATAGACTGTTCTACTTGCCTTAAGTTTAAAAATTATGTTTGAGGGTTGAAAGCAGACACAGTGTCTGTGGTGGTTCTCAATGTACATGAAGGTAATATTTAGGACATCTGTATCATTTGGGGGAGGATAAAGGGATTTAAAAAGGAGGGACGTGATACAATACAGATACCAGTAGACTGTGATAAGTTACATATTTACATTATAATTCTTAGAGCAGCAGTTTTCAGTGAGGGGTGATTTTGCCCCCCAGGGGACATTTGGAAATTTCTGAGAACACAGTTACAATCAGGGATGGGGTTGCTACTGCCATCTACTAGGTAGAGGCCAGGGATATAGTTAAATATCCCACGATGCACAGGACAGCCCCATTCAATAAAGAATAATCCAGCTTAAAATGTCAATAGTGCTGAGGTTGAGAAACCCTGCCCTACAGCAACTAATTATACAGAAAATTTTACAAAGAGATGTATTCAAAAACAGTATAAATAAATCAAAATGGAATACTAAAAAATGTCTAGCCCAGGAAAAGGGAACATGGTGAAGTGAAAATCAGCATGAACAAATAGAAAACAAAATGGTAGACAAATCCTAACATGTCAATAATTACATCAAATGTAAATGGTCTAAACACACCAATTAAAAGACAGAGACTAGTGGAGTGGATAAAATATACAACTTAATTATATGTTGCCCATAACAAATTAATTTCAAATATAATGACGTAGGTTAAAAGTAAAAGGATGGAACAACACATACCATGCAAACACTAATCAAAAGAAAGCTGCAGTGGCTATATTAATATCAGATAAAGTAGACTTTCAAACAAAGACAATTACCAGTGATAAAGAAGGACATCACATCATGATAAAAGGGTCAGTTCACCAAGAAGACATAACAATCCTAAATGTATAAGAGCTGTAAAATACATGAAACAAACACTGAGAGACTGAAAGGAGACACAATTACAGTTGGAAACTTCAACATCCTGTCTTGGTAAGTGATAGACCCACTAGACATTAAAAAACAAATGAGATATTTTGTTTTATCAAATTATAAAGTTTTAAAAAGTTAATACTCAGTGCTAGCAAAGTCGGTGACACTATCTCGACGTGGGAGCATAAATGTTTATAACAGCACTGAAAAAATATTTAATTTATGTATTAGGGAACTTAAAATATTTATGCCCTTTTTAAACCCGATATTTTCATTTTTAGGCATCTCTCCTAAGGGAATAATTAGTGAGGTCAAAGATTTATCTGTCTAGACATTCATAACAGAGCTGTTTATAATAGCAAAAATTAGAGTCATCCAAACATGCCCACTAATTGGCAAGTAGTTAAAAATTATTCTTTAGTCATGTGTAGTGCTATTAAAATAACATTTTAAAGGATTTTTAATGCCATGGTGAATGGGAATGATTTTAAGGCAAAATGAAGTACATAAAACAGTATACAATGAGAACAATGTAGATGATGTTAAATATGCATGTAAGTTTAAACATAGAAAAATCACTGGAAGAAAATATGAGTGATAGGAGGGAAAAATGACAGTGATTTATCTCCTTGTGCTTTTCATTTGCTTGTTTATACTTTCCTTTTTCTCCACCTCCCAACCCCCACAAATTTCTTCTTGTGAAATTATGTCACATTCATGGTCGTAACAAACTGTTACTTCCAAAAATCAACATACAAATGAGATGATATAACAAAGTATCTAGTACTGTTCTGTGTCTGATACCAGAGAAGTCCAGTTCTGAGAAACTCCATGTAGCAATTTGATATTATTGATGAGTTCCAAAAAGAAATATTGGATTATGTTTGTAAACTGGTCTTTTCCTCTGGGCTTGATTAAATTATGATCAGGGCTTTGATTGGGTCACGTCAGTAGGACGTTCAGGGACTCACAGAGAAAACGACATGGCAGAGGAAGGAGCTTTAAGTTTTTTTGATGCTGGAGCCCTGGGAAGTAAGCACACAGAGGAGCTTTGTCATAAGGAAGGAGAGAAGGCCCTGGGAAAAGAGACGAGCTGTGTGCCTGACAGTTCACAGCTGGCCTTGTGGAGAGAATCGAGCCCTGGGGAGAGAGACAAAGCCTCGAGAGCTTGACCATGAAGTCTTAAGAGGAAGAGGGAGGCCGAACGTCGGCAGCCATCGCCCAACACGTGGCAACAGACTTTGGTGAGGGAAGTAACTTACACTTTATGGCCTGGTAACTGTGAGCTTCTACCCCAAATAAATACCCTTTATAAAAGCCAACAGATTTCTGGTATTTTGCATCAGCACCTCTTTGGCTGACTAATACAGTCCATAAGTAGTAAAAGTCTTAAAAGTAATTTTGAAAATGAAAAATGGCAAGAACATACAATGACTGTTACTCCTGGGATGACCATCTGTCCTGGATTGCCCTGGACAACCTCTGACTTATGCCTGTTGTCCAGGCTGAATTATTAATAGTGTCCCCTGCTGTTCTCAAAAGTGTCCTGGTTTGGATGTAGGTTGCATGGCCACCCTAACTATTCTAAATATAAAAATTACTAACTGAATTAAAATAGATTGCACCCCTTATTATACACCAGGCACTGTTCCAAATGCTTTATACAGAGCATTGAACCATCTGAGTGGCCGAGTTATCATCCCCATTTTCGAGAGACACCCAGAAGTTAAGCAGCTTGTCCAAGTTCACCCATTAACAAGCAGCAGAGCCTGGATTTGAGCTGCATCCCGTCAAATTACCAGCCCGGGCGTACCTGGGTCTGCCGAAGCACGGGGTTGGCCGGCAGGGGTCTGGCGGGGACGCTGGGTGGGCGCAGGGGTGGGAGCACTCGCTGAGGTGGACTGGGCTGGGGGAGGTCGAGGGCCTTGAGGGGCCTGCTGATGTCCACGTTCTGGTGCTGCAGCCATCTCCTGGGATTGTCCTGTGTGGTCAAAGCAAAACCCGTGATAGGGTTTCGTGAGCATCACTAACCCTTAGGAAAAAGGAAGTGCCGACTAGCCTCCTGAAGGAGGGGGCCGAGCGAGGGACGCTCCTGGAGGGAAGCTATTATTTGTTTAAACCTCAGAATTCTAACAGAACACCCATCCTCCAAATCTGTAATTAGATGGATAGGTTTTTAAGAACTGGTCTAGTTAATTAATGAACTGGTGCAAGGCACCTGAGAAAGTGCCAAGGATTAAGACACAGGCCCAGATCTTAAGGAAATTACAAAGGAAATGTGAAAACCAGCCATCACTTAAGTAAGGTATACCAGGAAAACCAAGGAAGACTCCTGGGAGAGGGAGAGTCACAGCCTGGGGAAGCCAGGGCTGAGAGGTCAGGGCATGTATCTGGAGGACTTTCCTCCTTGTTTTCAGAGGCTAAGATCAGGAGAGATGCAACTGGGCACCATTTGCCCACCCTCCCTGTCCCTGTCTCCCCGTCTCCTTCTTTTCCTCTTTCCTTCTTCTTTCTGTCTTTTTAAAAACAGCTTTATTGAGGGATGGCTGCCATACAACTGCCACACAGGTTTAAAGTGTACAATTTGGTAAATTTTGACTTATGTCTATATCTTTGAAACCATCACTGCAATCCAGATAATGATCATATCCATCATCCTTCCAAATTTTCTTGTAATCTCTCCCTCCAATTCCCCCCCTTCCTTCCTAGACAATCTTGATCTGCTTTCTGTCACTTGCATCTTCTAGAATTCTAGAATTTTATATAAATGGGATTAAAGAATAGGTGCTCTTTTTTGTCTGGTTCTTTCACTATTTTGAGATTCATCTGTGTTGCTGTGTATTTCAAAAGTTCATTCCGTTTTACGCTGAGAAGTATTCCATTATATTAATCACCACAGTTGGTTTATCCATTCATCTGTTGATGGACATTTGGACAAACCCATCTGGTGGTATTTTGAAATCAACAAAGGGGCCCAGCATCAGGAGACTGCTTGGGGTGCAGATCCAGTTGGCCTCCTGGGATCTGGCCGGTCTGGCTGATTTGGGTGCTGGAACAATCTAGGCTCCCTACGCCCACCCACTGCTTCATGCAGGGGACACTGAGTCCCCAAAAAGATGCAGTGGAGCTTTCCTGGGACACTGGGGTGCCTCCCTCTCCTGAGGAGGCCTCTGCCGAGCGGGGGGTGCTGGCTCAGCCTGCCACTTGGAAGTCCTCTGGGGTTCTATTCCTGCTCTGAAAGAGCCCTGTCTGCAGCGAGGGCACGGAGTCTTCTGTGCTCACGACTCGCCTTGGGCGTGTTGGGATGCGGCGACTTCCTCATCAGGCCGTGGCCGAGGTGGGGGAGGGGAGCCTGGCCGGCACGGCTGTCCCTGGATGGCCGAGGAGGGCGCACACACCTGCAATGCAAAATGGACGAGCTAACCGAGGTGTCTCCCCTCCCGCTGGGGTGAATTTCCGTATTTGGTTCACAGTAACACTTGAAAAGCAGTTGACTTATTTCTAAGCCCCGTGTCGTGCACGTGCAAAGGAAAAATTATCTAACTCTTATAAGACCAAAAATAAGTATCGACGCCACCCCTCCAAACCGCTATTCCGCTGAATTTGCTCCCTAAATCCCTAGAGGTGCAGCTCTGTGACACCCAGGAGACATCGGGTAGGATGCTAGCATTTAAGCTGTCTTAGAATATATTTGGGTCAAAAGCCATCCCATCTGATGAAAATATTTTAATATCCCCATGTCTTTTAAAAATTACTAATGTAAGGGTGGAAGGAAATACATCAGAGGAATTATCAACACCCTGCTTCTTTATGTCATAAGCAGCAAAGTTTGAAGAGACAGTAAAGGAGGATGGCAGAGATAAAAAGTAAAAAAGTTTCAGTATCCAGAAATCTGACCCCTTCTTGGCTAAGGAAAACCATGTGAGAAGTGGCTTGTTTACATTCTTTCTGCTGCCATTTCTTGAAAAGATGATCAAAACTCAGGGTACCTTAGTTTTTCAATGGCTGTTTTTTTATTTGTAAACAGCAGTCGTATCAGGGTCTTCCTTTTGAGATAAGCCACAAGTCCAGCAGCCAGCAGGCAGAGGATGGTCGCCAGGATTCCGACAGTTAAGCCTTGGCTATCTGAAACAAAACACGTTTCACTCGCGTCAGGAGGCAGTTCTAGTGAAAAATGGGAGCCGTCAAATGGTGACATTTACGGCAACGCTAACTCTGAAGGAACAAAGAGAAATGAAGTGAGTAAATGCCCAGATGATGCCCCAGTAAGTTCGTCTCACTTCAGAGGTCGTGCCTGGGGTTCAGGCCGGGTTGCCGTCACTCTTTCCTGAGCACGCTGGAACGTGCTCAGCAGGACTGCAGCACCCAATCATTCCACAGGGCCGTGCAATCGCAGGCTCGCCCACACAGAGACCCCCGCCCCGCCCATGCCCCAAGGGTGAGTGACAATGAAAGGGAACCTCTTAGTGGCCCTAGGGAGCAGCAGAGAGGCGAGCAACATCTCAGCATCCACACGGTCCTAAACTCACCTCAAGCCCTCAGCACAAGCGTGCTGCTCCCAGCCTCCTGTCCTCGCCCATGTGTTAGCATGCCAGCCTGCTTCGTTTGTGTTTGCGGTTTTTCAGACTGGGACTCCATTTCTGGACATTGTCAAATTAGATAGTGGAGAAGACAGAAGAAAAGAAAACTCACAGCTCAAATGAAATACTCACAGGGTTTCTTTGCTTTGTTATGTTAGAAACTTAAAAACTCAGCTGTTGGGGACAGACCCCCCTCTCTGCGAGGATGCTGCCTAATTCTCTATGACCACATTGTCAAATTAGATAGTGGAGAAGACAGAAGAAAAGAAAACTCACAGCTTAAATGAAATACTCACAGGGTTTCTTTGCTTTGTTATGTTAGAAACTTAAAAACTCAGCTGTTGGGGGCAGACCCCGCTCTCTGCGAGGATGCTGCCTAATTCTCTACGACCACATCACCTTTTGGACTGACCCCATGTGGCCTAGCACGTTTAAGAGTTTATGGGAATGAAAGGGGAGGGAAATCAGACCCATCAGGTTGGTTTCTGCCAGGCAGCTATGGTCAAAGGCTGGCCGTGGAGGACCTTAGATTTGGGATTCCAAGTGGACTGTGAACTTGCTGAGCGGGGCTCTCGATCCATTTGTCTTTTCCCCTCCAGCAGCGATCAGGGTGTGTTTCACAGAGCGGGCGCCCAGCGGTCCCTTCAGGCTTCTGCTCGATCACCCAGGCTCTGCCCCGTCTGATGGCCACGGCAGCTGCGGATCAGGGCGGCGGCTCCTACTCCAGGGAGCCCTTCACGCCCTCTCCACTTCTGGGCTTCATCCCCAGCTGACACGTCCTATCAGGGATGCCTTAGCCTAAGTAAGACAGTTGACATGTCCGTCTTTATTCACTTGTTTGTCTTACTAGAAAAGCAGCGCTTCCTGTTTCCTGGCCAAAACGTCACTCTTCAGACTGTTGGCTGGCCATCACTGGGCGCTCCGGCCAGAATTCTGCTGTCTTAAAACAGGGCTAATTAAAAATGAGCAATAATTGTTTGGAGTTGTAATTTCTAGTTCCTTGAAATCAATCCAATAGTCTTAAGTTGATCAGTTTTTCCAGTCGAACATTTCCTGGGCCCCACACTGAACTTGTTGCCCCCAGCATACCTGTCCCCATGCTCGCAGCACCACCTATCAGAGCTGCTCAGACCAGACACCTGGGCAGGGTTGCAACTCCAGTGCCTGCATCCAGCCCAAGCACGCGTCCTGTGGCGTCTAGAGCTTTGCACAGCCTGTCCTCTCTGCTTAGAGCCCATGCCTCTGCCCTCTTCCCCTGCAGGTCACAGCGGCCTCACAGAGTCCCCTGGGCAGGCTTTCCCAACATCTCCCCACTATTCCTGAGCCTGAGAGTGGCCCGCTGTCCCCCGTTGCCCCCTCTCCCCCCTCATCAGAGCACTTGTTGCACCACATGTGCTTGTGTCACATCTCTCCAGGGACTGGGGCAGCTGGTGCATCCTGGATGCTTGAGAAACTATGTCCAGTGAATGAATGGGCCACGGTCGGGCTGGTGCGTGGTGGCTCACAGGGACGGTGAGCCCAGACACTGGCAGAGTGCTGGGCGGACCTGCTCATGCCGGCCTCTATACTTTTTGTGCTGGGGCAGATATCTAAACTGTATTTTCTTTTACGAAATGAAGGCTCTTTGTTTCCATTTTTAATGTTCTTCCTTGATACAGTTAAGAGTTGGTGACTCTGTGGGTTCCCCCAATTTTTTGGAAACCCCTAAACCTGAGAACCACTGGTCACAGGTGTCCCCACTGAAGACACACCCCGAAGGGCTGCACCACTCCAAACCCCCTCTTCTTCAATCCCTTTCAGCACTGCAGCGTTTACTTGAATGGAGATCGGAATGGATGGCGGAATTCCAGGTAGACTGAAAAATGAAACCCTGCTATTTGTGCAATGGAAACTGAAGCCAGATCCGAATGTTAAGTAAGTTGCAGCAAGACAGCATCCATCAAGGTTGAGACCAAGTGAGGAGCAGGGCCCGGGGCCCTGCCCAGTCTGGCTCCCAGTGCACTGGGCGTGCTCAGTAACAGGCAGCACCTTCCGATCCTTGCACTTGCTGTGGAAACCTGGAGCTCTTCTGGAGCCAGGTTGAAACCATCTGTATTTACAGCAGAAAGGACCAGAGAACCGGCTGCCCTTCCTCCCACAGCGTCCACGGATGTGCGGTAGGTTGGACCGTTCCTCCTGAGCTCCCGGCCTGGTCCCACAAGAGAACAACGTTGCATCTGTTGCCATGGAAATGATGCCGAAGCCACAGATTCAACAGGGCCAGTCACAGTGGCGTTGGGGGACGTGGGATTTCTTCTGCAGTTATGCGGGTCACAGGCTAAGCATCATGGGTGTAGATGGGCGCCGAGGTGGCAATGCGCGTGCTCCGGCCTCCCGACTACGCTCAGCGTTGGCTCCGGCAGCTTCTTGCCTTGCCTTTCTTAAAAATATTTTTAAATTTTTTTCTAAAAGATACTTAAGAGTACATAAAATGTCACATAAAAAAGTATAAGGGATTCCCATACGCCCCATTCCCCACACCTCTCTCTCTACCCCACATTAACAACTTCCCTCATTACTGTGGCACATTCATCGTAACTGATAAACACATCTTGGAACACTGCCACCAAGAATGGACCATAGTCTACACTGTAGTCTACACTCTCTCCCACTCAATTCCACAGGTTATGGCAGGACATACAAGGGCCTGTATCTGTTGTTGCAATGTCATTCAGGACAATTCCAAGTCCCGAAAGTGCCCCCATATTACACCTCCCTTTCCCTCTCTCTGCCCTCAGCACCTCCAGTGGCCACTGCCTCCACATCAATGCTGTAATTTCTTCCATTGCTAGAATCACAACAAGTCTATTGTAGAATACCAGCAAGTCCACTCCAGTCCATATTTTTCCCCCAATCCTGAGGATTCTGGGATGGTGATGCCCATTCCACCTCTAATTGAGAGGGGCTTTGATCCCATATAGCTGATGGATGGGACTCTCTTGTTTGCAGTTATAGACTCTCTTGGTTCCTTGGTACGGTGGTTGTCCATCCTCACCTCCTCGTTAGTTGTCCTAGGTGAGTCCAATGATCTGGAGAGTAGGTGTTGCAACTCCACTGAGGCTCAGGGCCCACCTGGCACACGGACAGCCCAAAGATTCAAGTCTCTTGGGTGTACATCTACCAACTCCAAACCAACTATAGGTTCAAATAGAAGGGACAGAAGAGGCATGTGTAGAGAAGTCACAACTGAGTCCAAGTCTGTCACACTCAGGAGCACAAACTCCAAAGTAGGTCCACTGGCAAGGCACCAAACTCCGGAGCTATCTGCCATGACCATAGGACCTGGGTGTCTCTGGAGCCTTCAGGAGCCCCACTATTTGATGTAGTATCGACTTTGGCCATCTATACGATCCTGCTGAGACGTGCATAAGTGTTACTTCTGTGAGACCTCCCAACCCACCTTGAAGTCTCTTAACCATATAAACTCATTTGTCTTTACCTTTTCCCCCTTTTATTCAAGGTCTTTTTCCAGCTGCATTGCTAGTCGGTGCTTGGTAGTAATCCCTCGGTGCCAGGGAGGCTTATCCCTGGGAGCCATGCCCCATGTCAGGGGGAAGGTAATGCATCCACATGCAGAGTTTGGCTTAGAGAGAGGCCATATTTGAGCAACATGGAGGCTCTCAGGAGGTAACTCTTATTGCCTTGCTTCTTTGACTTTAGAAGGGACCCTGTCCAGACTTGCCTGTACTAGGGAGCTATATCTACAGGTTGTCCGAGAAGAAAAGAACTTGAAGAGACCAAGCACAGCTGTGATTAAGAGCTGCTTGGGACACAGACAGACTGTTTGTCTCAGCTGTGTGACTTTGGGCAAGCCACTTAACTTCCCTGGGCCCTGGGTTCTTTATACATAGAGAGAGAATACTAATACTTGCTCCACAGAATTGTATAAGGATTGAAGAAGACACTGCATATAAATTGTTAGCAGGGCACCTGCACATAATAACTGTTCAATAAATAGAAGCTGTTGCTGCCGCTATTCCTTCGCCGAAGTGAACGGTGTCTTTCTAGTAGGAAGTTAAAAGGCATTAAACTTCACGCTTCTCAGCCCAGCGCATAGAAGCTGGCCTTTGCCGTGTCCTTGGATACGATGATGAAGTTCATTCTCATTTGGCAGTGAGAGGTAGCAATTACCTGAGCTGAGAGAGGTGTCACAGGCTGAAAAACTGGCAAACTCATCTGTTCAGTCAAAGCAGAGAGCAAAGGGCCTCCAGAAAGGCCAGGAAAGGGCAAGAGAGTTGGAAACTGGAAGAGGCTCAGTCCTGTGTCACCCACACGAGTCTCATCGGGGCCTGTTTCCTGTTCGTGGGGCTATACCTGCACCCACCTGATGGCCGGCGGACCCCTCCGACTTACTTGGAGGGGTCCCCTACCTGGCTGCCCACCGTCCCTCAGCAGCTCAGAGCCCACTTCCGGGGATGCCCACTGGGACCTGGGCTGGGTGCCACCCACCTGCTTGCCGGATGGGGCCGCTGTCAGTGCTGCCTCCAAAGCCAAACTTGTCGCAGAAGGGAGGTGCCCAGTGGGCCTCGCAGTGGCAGTGCTTCCTGTTGTTGCACACCTGTAGGGGGCAGCAGGGGAGAGAAACACCGAGAGGGAAGCGGGTGAGAGCACGCCCTGCAGGCGGGGCTGCCGGAGTCCAAGCCCTAATCCAGTGCCACAGCAAAACCCAGGGCACTGGGGCCCCGGAGGCAGCGGCACAGCCAGACTGGGTGAATGTCACCGCAGGGTGAGCCCCAAACCCAGCACCGCGCACGCAAGACCAGAGCCTGTGGCTGCAAGTGTCACGGGACCCCCTGTTAGCAGCTGTTGAGAGAACAGGGATTGCCAGGCTCCTCCATTCCCTTCTACCCACACCCCCTTCTTTCCAGCTCTCTCTCTTCGAATACAGGAAACCCTCACCAGCTGACCACCAAGATACGCATCGCCTTACCTCCAGGATCTAGCCAACGTCTCCCTCCAGAGCTTTCTCTACACTCCCCAGTGAGAACTAGTCCATCCTCTTCCTTGTGAAGTGTTTCCTAACAACCTTCATAAACATCTGTTTAGAACTCCCGTAAAATCCATGATGACACGTGATAATAGGCCTAAAAGCTTAGACTATGTCAAAGGTAGATAAATCAGATACTTCAGAGACCAGCCAACTGGCTTTGCCTACATAGCAAAACAGTTGACTGAATGGCTGTGCTAAGTGAGCTCCATATAAAAATAAACTGCAACTGGTAAAAAAAAACATACATGTCAGGATGATAAAATCGAAACCATGCTAATCAGGATGCATTAAACCTTGCCTTGGAATGCTGGGTAAGAAACCAGTCAACTTTCTGGTACATCCCTGCCTCCTTCAGACTGGTGACTCCAGGGTCCCCCAGCAGGCAGGGTGGTGGGCGCCTCCTGTTCCCTGCCACGGGTCCCCTGCTCTTCTGTGACTACAGCCTCCAGGACTGAGGCCTTGTGCCCTGTAAAGGTGCGAGAGATTTCTGCCCACATGTCCTCTGAGCCCTGCTCCACACCCCGCTCCCCCGCCCCCAGAATCTCATTCCTGAAATGCCCAGGCCGTCCTTGCGCAGTGTCTCGGGGCTGTTGAGTGGCTCCCCATCACGTGGCATGGGCATGGCCAACACTGAACTGTCTTCCTCATGAGACAAGAGGACGGTTTGACACAGCGAGGAGGGGGCGCCCAAGAAAGCAGGAGGAGGGTGCGCTTTGCCCATAGTGGGCCCTAAATCAGGAAGCTAATGAGGAAACTGAGGACTTCATGGGGCGGCCCGGGGACTCCTCCTCCCCAACCTGTTTATGCCAGTTTCCTCGTCGCATATGTGATCGACCAAACTAGGACACGAGCCAATGAAATAGCATAAAAACAAGAGGGTAGTACTCCTTTGAAAATTAGGTAGACTGCTTTGGGAACACTAAAACACTATAGAAGAATTTGTGATAAATTAGGAGTGGGATAACTGCAAAAGGATTGGGAAAGTTATAAAAGACAAGGAGGATTCTACACTTGGATTGCTTTTGAGTGTCTCAGTTTTTGCTTCCACTTAAAGAAACTATAAGCGGTAGATGATGTATTTTGGGTGGTTTATATCAGAAAGTCAACACAGAACTACACTCAGCAAACCAATCTCAAAGGCCTCAGCCCCACACCAAAATATTGGTGCTGAATGTACAT
>JAQZBX010092893.1:0-12218 GCA_029593785.1 Cabassous unicinctus
CTTGGAGATATTGCAGGTTTTGTTCCAGATAATTGCAAAAATGTGAATACCGCAAGAATGTGAGTCTCACCGTTTTCAGTTTCCCAGTGCTTATAAAAGTTATGTTTACACTATAATATAGTCTATTAAATATGAAGTACCATTATGTCTAAAAAAAACCAATGCACATACCTTAATTAAAATTTGACACAGAGACATGAAGGGAGCACATGCTGTTGGAAAAATGGTGCCAATACAGTTACTTGATACAGGGCTGCCACAAACCTCCTAATTGTAAAAAAAAAAAAAAAGCATGATCTATGAAATACAATAAAGTAAGGTGTACCTGAATATATAATTGATTCTCATTATTCATGGTAGTTATACTATGAAGTCAGCACGAAAACTGCATTAGCAAATTCTGAACAATTGCTCTTAGGAGAAATGCAGGGTTGGGTTTTCATCAATTTTTTTCATCAATGCATAACCTTGTCTTATGTGTGTTTCTGCTTAAGGACACTTAATTCAGTATATACGGTTGATCCATTAACACAGAACTCACAGCCAACAACACTGTAACTCATATCTGAACAAAGAATAACTAACACATGTATTTTCTCCATAAGGAGAAACTGTGATGTCACAGTTTTTTTGCTCTCAGGAACACTAGACAGTACTTCAACATTATGCTTAGGGGACATTTTAAACAATTAAGTCACCAGAAAAAAGCAAAAAAATAAAAATTAAAAAAAGAGGAAAACACAGCACTAAACATACACAAAAAGACATGTATTTACATTTGAGAGCTGGAACAAGGAGGCAGAACATTACATTGTTCAACCTCAGCTGGGAATGTGTACATTGGATGAATAAAATTTTTCACAGCATCACACGTATTGATGTTGAGATTACTGAGAAATATTAGTGAGTGTGCGAATTCATGATTCACAAATATAGAATCAATGAATGATGAGGATTGACTGCATACACAAACACAAATACACACACATATTTTGATCTATTATTAGTGTGTTACCCATTTGTATATTACTTCACTATTTCTAATTGTGTACTTCCTTTTGAAATTGAACTTGATTTGCCTTATAATTAGGTAAAAAATGTGACTCAACTTTCAAAACTGAATTTGAACCCTGTCACTAAATCATTTGATTTTCAAACAATGGCATAGAATATTATCATATTAAGATATTGTAGAAAGGGCTTCTGGTTGACAATGGTGGTGGCTTAAGACACTCCAGTGTTGTACCCCAGCATAATCTTTAAACAAGTAATAAAAACAGGCAAAGTCATCTTCCTCCGAACTCCAGAAAGCAGTTAGTGTGTTGTAGTAACTAAGCAAAGGCCAAATCAAGAAAATTCAGGTTGGTAGATTCTTCCTCAACCCCTCCCCTGCAAAGAAAGGATCCAACCTGGACTCACATTGTAGGTCCCTGGCCCTGTTCCAGAGGAAGCAGAGTAGATCCCGTGCGTATACTGGGATACTTTTATGTTGGTGCCCATCTGTTGGGTTGGCAGTCAGAAAACCTGCTCCAGGAAACTTGTCTCTGGCTTGTTTGCACAGTCCTTGCCATGCAGGCTGTGGACAACTGGAAAAAAAAATGTAAGAAACAATTAAATCAAAGCAGCCTAGAGCAGAAGATTACTGGTTTTCTAAGTTCATGAGCAAGTACAAGCCCAGGACAGGACAAGGACCAAGACAGGGACAATTCACAAACTCAGAAAAAACATAGAGGGAACTGTACCTCACTTTTCCTTTGGGCTGATCTTCTTAATAAAAAGACTAATCTCTGAAGGAATGCACAAGCCACTATAAAGCCAATTTGCAAAGACTGAGCTAGGTCTTTTTGGCTTTTGGCTGTCTGTTAGTTCCTGGCACTCAAAGAAATATCAGTTACATTACTAGCTGAATACAAACAAACAACAGACAGTTGAGGTTCTAAATCCCAGAGTTAACACATTAAAATACTAAAATTTACAGTGTGCAATAAAATATTACTATACAATCAAAGAAACAGACAGTGATGACCATCCAAAAGAAAAATATAAAAATCCAGAAACCATCAACAAATACTAGACCTCAGACATAACAGACAAAGACTTAAAAAAGAAAGATCCTCAATTTGTTCATGGAAATAAAGAAATACCAGAGAAAGAACTCAAGGGTATCAGGAAAATAATTTATGAGCAATAACATATTTTTAAAAATGATCAAAGTGGGAATAATAGAGTTGAAAACCACAATAACTGAAATGAAAAATTCTCTAGGGTGCTTCAACAACTGACTGAAGACGGCAAAAGAAAGAATCAGTGAAACCAAAGACAAGAAAATTGAAATGATTCAGGCTGATAAGCAACAAGAAAAAATAATGGAAAGAAATAAACAGAGACTAAGAGACCTGTGGGATACCATCAAGCATACCAATATAAACATTATGAAAGTATCAGAAGGAGAAAAAAAGGAAAAGGGGCTGAAGAATATTTAAAGAAATAATGGCATAAAACTTCTCAAATATAATGAAAAACATGGATATACACATTTAAGAATCACATAAAAACCCTAAACAATATAAACTCAAAGATGACCACATCCAGACATAAAGTGTATAATACAAAGGAGAAGTAGATAGTTCTGAAAGCTGAAAGAGAAAAACAATGGCTTTTGTACAAGGGAGTTACAATTAGTTTAAATACTGATTTCTCATCAGAAGCCATGGAGGAAAGAAGGCAGTGGGATGAAATATTAAAGTGTTGAAAGTAAACAATTGCCAAACAAAAATTTTATATCCAGTGAGGCTGTCTTTCTCAAATGAGAGAAAGACATTCTCAGATAAACCAAAGCTGAGGGAGTTTTTCACCACTAAATTTGCCCTACAAGTTATACTCATGGACATCTTCAGGCTAAAAGGAAAGGACTCTAGGCAGTGGATCAAAGCTGCATAAAAAAATAAAGATTTCCAGTAAAGGTAATTTCGAATCCCAGTATTTTTTTATTGTATTATTTTTGTAAGTAATGTCACTTTTTACTTCTTATAGGTTCTAAAATGAAAATGTGCAAAAAGTAATGAAAAAACTTTGGTTTTAGACATGCAATGTATAAGGATAAAATTTGTAGCAAGTACAGCAAAAAGGTGAGGGGATGGAGGATTATAGGAATAATGTATCTGTGTGCTATTAGAGTTAATTTGGTAAAAAATGTGAATGCTATCTATTTAAGGATATTAAATGTGAGCCCAATGGAAACAACAAAGAAAATATATGAAAAATATATATAGAAAAAATGAGAAAGTAGTCAAAATGGTACACTATAAACAATCAAATAAATATGAAAGTAGGTATTAATGGGAGAATTGAGGGAAAAAAAATTATAAGACTTACAAAGACAAAATAGCATAATGCCAGAAGAAAGTCCTGCATTATCAGTAGTTACTTTAAATTTAAGTGGATTAAACTCTCCAGCTAGAATGCAGAGGTTAACAAAATGGATTAAAAAAAAAAAATAACATGACCCAACTATATGCTGCTTACAAGAAATTCACCTTAAATTCAAAGATCTGAGTAAATTGAAAGTGAAAGAATGGAAAGATAGATAGATAGATAGACTCACACATATCATGCCAATAGTAACAAAAAGAGCTGGGGTGGCTATACTACTATCAGAGAAAATATACTTTAATTCAAAATCTGTAATGAGGTTAAAAGAAGGTCACTTTGTACTGCTAAAAACAAGAAGACATAACAATTATAAATATATATGCATCTAATGACAAATTCCAAAAACATGTGAAGTAATTATTGAAAGATTTGAAGAGAGAAATAGACAATTCTACATCAGATTTAATAGGGGACATCAATATACCACTTTCAATAATAGAACATCTAATCAGATGGTCAATAAGGAAATAGAAGATTTGAACGATAGTATGAACCAAATACAGCTAAGAGATATACATAGAACACTTCACCCAATAGCAGCAAAATACACATTCTTCTCTAGGGCATATAGGTCATTATCCAGGATAGACCATATGTTAGGTCACAATACAAGTCTCAATACATTTAAAAGTATTAAAATCATACAATGTATATTTTCTAACTACAGTGGAATGAAGAGGGAAATCAATAACAGAGGGAGAACTGGAAAATTGGCAAATATGTGGAAATTAAACTATATACTCCAAAATGACCAATGGGTCAAGGAAGACATTTCAAAGACAATTAAGAAATATTTTGAGATGAATGAAAATGAAAATGAAAATGAAACATAACAAAATTTATGGGATGCAGTGCTGAGAGGGAAATTTATCATTTTAAATGCATACGTAAAGAAAAATCTAAAATCAGAGACCTAACCTCACAACTGATAAGTTCTTCTAGTAAAGAAGAACTATCTAGAAGAACTATCTAAACCCAAAATGAGCAGAAGTAAGGAAATAGCAAAGATTGGAGCTGAGATAAATGAAATAGAGGAATAATAATAATATAGAGAATCAAGAGAAACAAAAGTTGGTTCTTTGGAAAGATCAATAAAATTGACAAATTATTGCCTAGACCAGGGGTTCTTAACAAGGGGTCCATGACCTTGAACTGAAATTCAAAAAAAACATTGTTCTTGTGGGGATGTGTTGGTGCAGTTGTGATTATCTATCTATCTATTAAATAACACACAGTATAGTGTGGACTTAGTAAGGGGTCTGTGGTTTTCACCTGACTGACAAAGGGGTCTGTGGAACAAAAAAAAGTTAAGAACTCCTGGGATAAACTGACAAAGAAGAAGGGAGAACATCAATAAATGAAATAATAAATGAGAGGGGAGACATTACAACTAACCCCACCAAAATAAAAATTATTATCAGTGGATACTATGAACAAGAGTACTACAACAAATTAGAAAACCTTGTTGAAATGGACAAATTACTACTAACACAAACCACCTTCACTGACTCAAAAAGAATAGAAGATTTAAAAAGACCTAGAGAATAAAAGATATTGAATTAGTAATAAAAAAATCTCCCAAAAATCATAGCCCAGAGCCAGATAGTTTCACTGGTGAGTTTTACCAAACATTCCAAGAAGAATTAACACCAATCCTGCTCAAACTATTCCAAAATGTTGAAGATGTGGGAACACTCCCTAACTCATTCTATGAAGCCACCATCACCCTATTACCGTAGACAGATAAAGAAAACACAAGAAAAGAAAATCACAGATCAATTATCCTTATGACTATAGATGCAAAATTCCTCAACAAAATACTAGCAAACTGAGTTCAAAGCACATTAAAAGAACTAAATACCATGATTAAGTATGATTTATCCCAGGTATGCAAGGGTGGTTCAATATAGGAAAATCAATTAATATAATATATCACAATAATAAAATGAAGAAAACAAACTACATGAAAATCTCAATTGATGTATAAAAAGGCATTAAACAAATCCAACACATTTTTCTTATAAAAAACCCAGAAAGTAAGAAAGAAAAGGGAAATGTCTCAACAAGATAAAGGGCATATATGAAAAACCCTCAGGTAACATCATACTCAATGTGAAAGACTGAAAACTTTCCCACTAAAATCATAAACAAAACAAAGATGTCCACTATCACCAGTTATTCAACATTGCACTGATTCTTGCCATAGTAACTAGCCTTGAAAAAGACAAAAAGGAATGCACATTGTAAAGGAAGAAGTAAAACTTTCCCTATTAGCACATGACATGATCCTATATATAGAAAATTCTGAAAAATCCACAGATCTACTAGAGTTGATAAATGAATTCAGCAAAATGAGAGTACAAGATAAACACACAAAGATCACCAATGTACAATGTGAAGAGGAAATCAAGAAAAAATTCCATTTAAATAGCAATTAAATGGATTAAATATATAAAAATAAATTTAACCAAGGATGTAAAGAACTTTTACAGGGAAAAGTACAAAATTGCTAAAAGAAATCAAAGAAGACCTAAATAAATGGAAGGACATTCTGTGTTCATGGATTCAAAGACTAAATATTTTTAAGATGTAAATCCTATTCAAAGCTATCTACCAATTCAGTGCAATCTCAATAAAATTTTCAACAGCCTTCTCTGCAGAAATGGAAAAGCCAATTATTGAAATTAAATGACAGGATACGGGGCTCCAAATAGCCAAAAACCATCTTAACAGAGTCTGAGGACTCACATTTCCCAATTTTAAAACTTATTACAAATTCACATTATAGTAGTTAGCCAAAGGGGTGCTGATGAAAAGTACCAGAAATCTGTTGGCTTTTATAAAGGGCATTTATTTGAGGTAGAAGCTTACAGCTACAAGACCATAAAGCATAAGTTACTTCCCTCACCAAAGTCTGTTGCCACATGTTGGAGCAAGATGGCTGCCAATGTCTGCAAGGGTTAAATCTCCCTATTCCTCTTAAGGTTCTGTGGTCCCAGCTTCTTCCAATATTGCTGTAAGCTGGGATAAGTCTTGTGTCTCTCCTGAGGCTCATTTCTCTCTGGGCTCAGCTGCTCTGCTCTCCACAAGGCCAACTGCAAACTGTCAGGCAAACAGCTTGTCTCTCTTCCTGGGGCCAATGCCATGTCTAATGGAGCCTTCTCACATATTTGCTTCTCTGTGTATTTACTTTCCGGGGTTCCAGCTTTAAAACTCCAACTAACTCCTCTGTCATGTTGTTTTCTCTGTAAGACACCACCCACCAAGGAGACAGGGATTCAACATCCTATTGATGTGGCCCAATCAAAGCCCTAATCATAATTTAATCAAGTAAAAGTGAAACCTGTGAACATAATACAATCTAATACACCCAGAGGATAAATCAATTTACAAACACAATCCAATATCTATATTTGGACTTCATAAACAATATCAAACTGCTACAGAGAGTAACCAAAATGGCATGATGCTGGCATAAGGACAGATATCCAGGGAGAGTTTAGAAACAGACTTCCTCAACTATAACCAATTTGACAAGGCTGTCAGGTCCACTCATTTAATAGCGAAAGTGTAGTCTCCTCAACAAATGGTGATGGGAAAACTGGATATCTATATGCAAAATAATGAAGGTGGAACTCTACCTCATACCATATACAAACAAAAACTGATAATAGATCAAAAAGCTAAATACAAGAACCAATACTTATGTAACATTTTATGTAATCTAAGTATCTTTCTAAAAATAAATAAAAAATATATTAAAATTTCTAAAAGGAACTTTGGGGAAGCATCTTCAAGACCATGTATTAGGCAATTTTTTCTTAACTTTTATACCAAAAGCACAAGCAATAATTGGGACTTTATTAATTTAAAATGTTTGAGCAAAAAAGGATTGATAATGAAATTAAGAGCCAGTATATAGAATGGGAGAAATATTTGGAGATCACATATCTGATGAGGGTTTAATTATCAAGAATACATACATAAATTCACAATTCAACAACAAAAGGCAAACAATGAAATTAAAACTGGGCAAAAGACTTAAATAGACATTTTTCCAAAGAAGATATACAAGCTACAAATAAGCACATGAGCAGATGTTAAATATAATTAGCCTTCAAGGAAATGCAAATCAACAGCACAATGAGATACCATTTCATACCCATTAGAATGGTTGATATTTAAAAAATGGAAAATAAGTATTGGAGAGGATGTGGAGAAATAGGAACACTCATTCACTACTCATGGCAATGTAAAATAGTGTAGCCACTGCAGAAGACAGTTTGGCAGTTCCTCAAAAAGCTAAGTATAGAACTACCATATGATCTGGGAATCCCACTACTGGCATTAGTGGGTTCACTGGCATTAGTGAAATCAGGGACTTAACAGATATTTGCACACTGGTGTTCATAACATCAGTATTCACAATTATCAAGAGATAGAAGCAACCCAACAGTCCATCAAATGATGAATGGAAAATCAAAATATGCCACGGAATATTATTCGGCCGTAAAAAGGAAATAAGTCCAGATACCTGTGCTGTGATGTTTAGGCTAATAAGGCAACTCAGCCAGGTAACTGTGCCTAGTTGTTTGGTCAAGCAAACACTGGGTTAATTATAATACAAGGACATTTATGGGCTTTAGTCTTCAGTGAGTTTACTGCATAGATGGCTGATTACATCTACGATCAACCAGGGAGGTTGCCGGCAGCAATGAGTGATGTTTTATCCAATCAGTTGAATGCCTTAAAAGGGGAAGTGATTTCAGCATTCAGAGAGAGTTTATCAGCTCATCTTTGGAAAGCCAACATCTCCCAGAAACTGATCAAGGACCTTCATTGGACTTTCATCAGAGCCCCTGGTTTGCAGCCTTTCTGCGGAACCTGGACTTGTGCATCCCCATGGTCACATGAGAGAATTGCATAAAATCTCATACTATTTACAGATATCTGTTTTTGATTCTATTTCCCTAGAGAACCCTGACTAATACATGTGCCAACATGGGTGAACGTTGAAGACATCATGATGAGCGAATTATGCCAGACCCAAAAGACAGATATCGTGTGATCTTACTGAAATGAGATAACTGGAATAAGCAAATTTACAGAGTCAGAATCTAAAATACAGATTACCATGGTCCTGGATGGGGATAGAGAATGGGGAGTTAATACTTAATTGGTAAGGCTTCCTGTTTCACATGATGGAAAACTTTTGGTAATGAATGGTGGTGATGGTAGCACAACATTAAGAATGTAATCATCAGCACAGAATTGTATATTTGAAAATGGTTAAAATGGGAAAATTTTGGTTATATATATTTTACCAGAAAAAATTTTATTACCCATAGAACTGTACAACATATTGTATCCTAATGTAAACTATTAACTATAGTTTAATTATGTTGTTTAATTTTTGGTAACAAAGTTACCTCATTAATACAAAGTACTAATAAAAAGGAAACCTGTGGAAGGTGGGAGGTGAGGTATAGAAAAACCCAGGATTTTCTGGATGCTTTTGAGATAAACCTATAACTTCTATAGTAAAAAAGTGTCAGAAAATAAAACCTTGAGCTGTCTGCTATAAAATTCTAGAAAAAGGAAGTGATACAGTTTCTGATTTAACTGCTGTGATTTTTTTATTCTGTATTAAGATAACCACACATTTTAAGCATTTTGGCCTCTCCATAAAAACCTTCAGAAAGCTGCATGCAAATGCTATGTTCTGATATGCAGTAAGTAATTAAATTTATGTTTTTTTTTAAACCATCAGAATTATAGCAAAGTTTGATACAAAATTTCAAACTTTGAAAACTTTAGAAGATGATAAAGCATGATTTCTAAGGAAAACAATATTATATAGGTAAATTTTAGGAAAGCCATAAGTGTTGAAATCGTCTTTAAAAATGAGAAGAGTGCTTATATCGAGCACAGCCAAGCAGAGTTCCTGAAGTTAAATGAGAAATGAAATCTGGAACTGTGGCGATTAGGATAGGAATAATCCAGAAGGTGAATAGTTTCAATTTGAGTAAAGGAGATATCATTGCACAGCGGTAGAAGGAGAACCATCTGGCTATGATAAAAGATGAGCATAATGGTCCACATCTTAGTCCTGGAAGACATTGGGAATGGAAGTAAAGCTTTTTCTGGAGAAGGAAAAACTTTTAATCAAATGTTTGGGTCTTAATATGTTATTGTTTCCTATTGTTTGGCCAGCACATTTCCATCTCTGTGCTGAAAGTGATTTTTTTTTCATCCCAGTCTGCAAAAAAGTTTGGCCTTTCTCCATATCAAAAACAATATGCAGAGTGGATGTTGCTCAAGTGGTTGGGCACCCACCTCCCACATGGGAGTTCCTGGGTTCGATTCCCAGTGCCTCCTAAAGAAAAAGAGCTGACACAATGAGCAGAGACAAGGAGCAGACATGAGCAGACAGAAGAGGGAG
Source organism: Cabassous unicinctus (assembly GCA_029593785.1). Lineage (NCBI taxonomy): Eukaryota > Metazoa > Chordata > Mammalia > Cingulata > Chlamyphoridae > Cabassous > Cabassous unicinctus. The sequence goes on from JAQZBX010092893.1 coordinate 9,875, forward strand.
CCATCTTGGGGGGTGGGGGAGGAATAAATAAATAAATATTACAAACAAAAACAATATGAAGAGGATTGTGGGAAGATGGCAATGGACTAACAGGCAGCTGAAAGCTCTCACCAAAACAATGGAGAAAGAGCCAAAAGCTGTCCAGGGGACCTGCTTTGAGGGTCAGCAGACCAGGACAGTGCTATACAACTCCCAGAAGGGTGAGGGACAGAGAGAGGAAGAAGCCAAAATGACAAACGTGAGTTAGGAAGTCCCCGTGACAGCCAGGAAGGGATCCCCTCCCTTACTCCCAAGATAGTAAGCTGGGATAAAGCACCTGGCTCACTTCAGCTGACTGAGAGGGTAGCAGACATCTTCTTTCATGTCAACTGTTTCATGGGAAAAGGGAGGGGAGGTCAGGGTGTTTTCTTCAGTGAATTCAGCCAACAGAGCCTGCTTTGAATCACCAATCTAGAGAGTCAACACAGGAACATAGGAAAGGTTGAGATTGAAACACCTCCATGTAAGAGTGCACAGATTAGTGCCATCTCCTGGTCAATCTTGAAATTGCATGGACAAAAAATGTTTGTGCTTTCAGTATCCAACTCCTGGAAGAAAATCTGCACCCCACTAGTGAGTCCCTAGCTCAAATTTGAAAACTTAAGCTGGGCAATTTGAAAGACTGAGAATAATTTGAACCAAATATCAAAGAGTTGTGAAAAAAAAAATAAAACAGTTGGCAAGAGAGAGGTGCTAACATTATAGTATATGAACAATAATTGCTCAGTGCAACTGGCAAATTGTTCCTGTGATCATTATTTTGTAGTTTTTATTTTCATACAAAATAAACACTTGCTTGTAATTGAGGAGGGCTGGAAAAGAGATATATTTTTGGATACTTCATTTTTCTTTAACCCTTTCTTATTCATACTCTTTAATTAAAATAATCTATCTGGATCAATAATGATTTAGCATGACTACTGTTGAACAAGATTTTGAGTTTTTCTGCCTCATAAAAATTATGTTGGCAAATGTTATCTGCTGTAATTCATTCCAATAAGATGTGAAGAATACCAAATAGGAACTTGATTATCTAGAAAGAATTATGGGCTAAATGGAAATTAAATCACTAAGCCAATAATTTATTTCATTCTTAGAGATTATTATGCCCAATAGAGTTGTAATATAAAAATTAGAATTATGTTATAATTAATTTCTATTATATTTGAATTATTATTTACATTTATAAATGTTTGTTGCTATGCTATCTATTTTTTATAATTGATTATATTAATTCTAACCTGGCCTTGCACTTTCATTTAAAATTTGTAATTTCTTTCAATCTATTTTTCTACTTATTTTAGAATTTTACAATGAAAGAGTTTTTAACTGCTTAAAAAACCTCATTGATTATACACTTTGGATAGATCATATGGTATGTGAAAATATATTTGCAAAATGTATTCTCTCTCTAACTCTTTCAGCTGTGGTTTCCTCCTACATCAATCTGTGGAAACCACACTAACAAAATTCAACAGTGTTTCTTCGAGAATCCACTGGTGTTAAAGACACTTGAAACTCGGTAGACACTGTGAATTTCATATATGTGAACTATTTAGGCTTCTAAGAAATCACACTGTGCTTATTAGACTACTACTCTTTGTCTAGTTTGTATCTGAGTCACTTATGAGCTCATAATTCTGCTCCTTCAAAGGTTTGGCTAGTCCTGCACTGACTTACTTCCTATATAATTCCCTTTAAAGAAACGCATGGCAAAAACCAAAACATCTGGTTTCAAGACTTTAAATGTACACTTCTAGCTCTAAACTCACTCAAGCTCTGGTTTCATATTTCTACCTATCTACGGACTATTCCACTAAAATATCTCGTCATCACATTGAGCTCACTAAGTCTAAATCAAATAAATTATATTTTTCTTCCAAGGCATTTACCATTCCAACTTTTACTGTTTCTGTTGATGTCAGCACCATTCTTCCCGTATCCCTAGTTAAAATCCTTGGCATTATATTTACCTCCTTGTCTTCATATTCCACCCTCCAACATCGTCATATATTTCAGGTGTGAAGGCTGTATCTTGTGCACACCAAAATGAGTCTGGAAAAGCTTATGAATACATAGTAAATTACACATTTAGAATTAATATTTTGTTTGTTTTATTTTTATTTCTATTTCACAGCCTAATAGTGGCTTCCCTTCAACAGAGGAGCCAAAATGACTTTCAGCTGTAATTCTGAGGTTCTTTTCTGATCCAATGTTCCTTATATTTCTGGGCCAAGTTCACTAGGTGTTGGGACCAATCCAAAATTCTTGGTTCATTTCAGCCCCTCATTATACATAAAAGCAT
>JAQZBX010092894.1:0-12218 GCA_029593785.1 Cabassous unicinctus
ACTTTATTTCATATTTCCAACTTTGGTGACCTAAATTGGCATCTGAAAGTGAATGCAAAGAAATAATCTTTGAAAGTTGTGGTTAGTGGAAGAGAACAATGATAACTTTCCTGTTTTTTATTAATGTGGCAAGAGAAATTGTAAAATATAATTATTACTCAAAGACAATATTAGCATTTACAAAATGAAAAAACACTGCGATGTTGAGAAAGTTTAAGATTAAGATGACATGTTTGCAAGCATTAACTCTCTATTTCAAGGAAACAAAAATAGTTTTCCTTTTTCTATTATCACATATATTGCTATTAATGCATCTTTTCTATATATTTACAAGACAAAACAATGAAATTATATTTCTAAGCAGACTTTCTAATAGATGCTTCATATATTATGGCCCATATCCCTATATTAAACTTTGAATTAGGCACAGTATCTACAGTGTATGACAACATGATTTGCCCTATTGGATAATTTCGCAAACACACGCAATCTTGAAGAAAAATTCACTAAAATATGACTGTTTCAATTTCTAGATACATAAATTTTGTAAATGACTGTTAATAATTACAACCAACAGTCTTACTTCTGTTAATACTCTGACTATTATTATCAGAAGGTGCTGATGTAATAGTTAAATGATCAAATATTTTACTTTGCAAACTATTATTCTCCCTGAAAACTTTCTTTTACTTACATAGTATTTTCAGTCAAATAATACTCTGTTCCCTCATATACAACTATGCATTTATATGTTATTATGCTTGTTTTGTAGAAAAGCATTGTGTTTTTCTACGTAATGTTATTTTATTAAAATGAAAACAAAATACATTTATACAGAAGTTCTTAAATTTCACTCTTCACACAACAATTGATACCCCATTGTGTACACTCCAATTTGGAGACCAAATTCTTATTAAAAGTATTTAACTTTACCATGAAACATTTGAAATATTCATTTAAATAATTCTTATAGAAATTTTATGGGTATTGGAAAAAATCACAGTATGAAAAGCAAATTTAAGAGAACTAAAAGGAGAAATGCAGGAACATTACCACAGTTAAACAGTTTAAGGTATAGCTCTGTGAACCTTAATTTCATGTGTCAACCAGGCTAAATTATAGTGTCCAGTTGTTTGGTCAAGCAAGCAATGGCCTTATTGTTACTGAGTGAATATATCATGGATTTAAATCATCAGGAAATTGTTTGCATCTATGGCTGATTACATCTACCATCAACTGAAGAGTTTGTCTTCAACAATGAGATAAGTCTGATCCAACCAGTTGAAGGCCTTAAAAGAAAAAGTGAAAATTTCAGTAGTCAGAAGGGAGTATTTCCATCACTACTTCAGGCAGCCAGCTACTCTTGGGGAATTCAATGAAACCTTCATCTGTTCTCCAAACTTGTGGTCTGCTGTCTTACATTATCCCTGTGAATATTTTGCTATGAAGTTTATTTTTTTTTATGTTATCTTAATAATTTAACCATTTCAGCTTTCATTCAATTACTGTTACCTTTATATATCTTTTATTCTTTATTTTCAACAATGTGTTTATATTTAAAATGCATTTTTGATGGCCACATAGATTTGGGTCTTGCTTTTCAATTCTTTCAGAGAATCTCTTCCTTTTAGTTGTTGTTTATATTATTTACATAAATTATAATTATTTACATATTTGAGATTAATTAAATCATAATGTTTTTTCTTTTTGTCTATCTGTGCCTTGTTTATTTTTACTAACTTTTGGTTTTCATTTGGATTAATTAATCATATTTTTATCTTTTTCTATAAGTTGTTAACTGTAATTATTTGTTTTCTGATATTGATTTCTACTTTAGGGTACCTTGTATACAAGTGTAACTCATCTACATCTACCTTCATTTGATTTGAAACCACTTCAGAATGAGTATAAGAATATTACAATAATATAATTCCAGGTATCCACTCATGGCTTTTGGACTATTTTGTCATATATTTGACATATATATGTTATAAAACTCACAATTCATTGCTATTAAAACCACAGGACTGGGGGTTTCGACTTGAACATGGTTTTATGGGTCATATGAGAGTTTAACAAACGTTGAAAAGGAAATCTATGCCACTTTCTCCTATTCTAAATCCTCAACTTCATAATTTACTCAAACAATGAGTGGGAAAAATCCCATGATATGATTTAAAATTTCAAATATATGTCGGATAATGACTTTAACAACAAAACTTTACCCTCAAATTGTGCATGGAATTGGACAAGGACTGATTAGAAATAATAAGACTTCAGATATAATATTGTCCTCTTAAGACAGAACATGTGAAACCTAAGGGGGAAATCTTCTGCTTAAATCCTTACACAGTATTCTGAATTATTTAATATAACCTAATGAACTAGGCAATAACTTCTTAAAATCAAGAGATTAGCTAAATTCATTAATAGGGCAATATCTGATTCTGTTTATTATTTCAATTTGAAATAGAATTTCTCCTCTTGATCTGATTTGAGAATGTTTTATCTTGGATTAAATAGAAGTGGAATAAAAATAAACTCTGACCTTAATTATTCTCTTATTACTTGTCTCCATTACAGTGCTCCAAAGCGTGAGCTCTACATTCTTAAATGCTTTGTACAGCTATTGTCCCAACCAATTATTTAACAAAAAATAGAGGAAAACCTGCCTTTTATAGAGGTTTAAATGACAATGACAAGAAACTTAATATATGATGATGATAGATAAAGGAGTGGTGTGGATCTGAATTGATCACTGCCATTGAAAGAAATAATGTCCACTTCATCTCTTATTGGATAATAACGACAAGGTGGCAATGACAACTGAGAATTCCCACATCTGCCTATCTCTGTATTCCAATAAGTTCCTCTATAGGCAGTTAAGACTGCAGACCAATAAGTAACTTCATTGTTGCTTCAGGAAATTAAAAATTTCCAATATATCTGTACAAATATTTGTTCATTTCAGCAAACAGCCTCTTTATGAAGACAAGAGTTAACTTATCAGGCCTTATCCCATGACAACTAAGAAATCACCTCAAGATATTTGTCTCAATGTGTCCCCCATTCTTAACCTATTATGTAGTAAATATGATGTTCTACCTTGATTCAAGGTTTTAATAAAAAATGTTTGATCAACATTTTTTGCACAATGGTTTCAGAGCAATAAATTAACCTATTTGTTTAAGGTTTAAAAATAAAGTAAATCAGTATTCCATAATTAATCATTTAATATGTGGTAATACAGTGGTATCTGTTATGAAATTACATTTCTTTAAATAAACAAAACAGTGTGAGAAGCCAAAGATTTTCTTTCATACATATGTGTGAAAGAGAAATAGCAAACATCAATAAGCCATACAGAAAAGAACAAATAGCATATGAATCCACGTATATGAAATAACTAGCATTATCCAAATGCATAGAGACAGAAAGTAGAGTACTTATCACTGGGGTGCGAAGAGGGTGAAGGCGGAGTTGATGCACAATTGGTGCAGGCTCTTTGGGGTGATCAAAAGTGTGTAATGGATGGTATTGATCATAGCACAACATTGTTAATGTGATTAGCACTACAGAATTATATTCTTGGGAATGGTTGAGATGGAAAATTTTATGTTGTATACATTTTACCACAATTAAAAAAGAGAAAGTGTTGAGACAATGAAAATTAAATAGATCCTGGGCCAGATCTAATAATGGACAACATAATGCCTAAGTAACACATTTGGACAATTGAAAAAATTGGAATGTAATCTGTGTGCATTCTATCATTGTGAAGTTTCTTGAACTTGACAATTTTTCTTAATGTGGTTACATAAGTGAATAGCCTTATTCTTATGAAATATACATGGAGGAGTTGGCAGGCTGTATTATCTTCCCCTCAAAAAAAAGAAGCATGTTTTAAACCTTAACCCATTCTTGTGAGTATAAACCCATTGTATATAGGAACTTTTAAAGATGTTATTTTTAGCTGAAGTGTGGTCCAACTGAAATTGTGTCTTAAACTTATTACTGGCTACCTTATGAAGAGAAAGGCTTGTGGATTAGGAGAAGTTGTAAGTCAATAGACCCAGAAGAGAAAGGAAAATACGTTGCCACGTTCACTGCCATTTGACACCAAAACTAAGAATGCAATGATAATCGGCAGCCAATCCAAAATGCCAAAATATTCTGGGAGAAAGAATGACCTTACTCAAGCTTTGATTTTTTTCTTCTCTTAGCCTCAAAACCATGAGACAATAAATGCACATCCTTTAAGCCAACCCATTATGTAACATTTGATTTAGCAGTTGTGATATTATGATATTAAATGTTAAAGGAACATGATAAATGTGACAAACTCACAAATATTTATAAAGAGATTGATAGGTAGACAGTCAGACATGTAGACATAGATGAAGGATGATTATGATGAAAGATAGATTGATAGATGATAGAATGATGCAAAAATGTGGTAAAATATTAAAAATGGTAATCTGGTATCTGGTAGGAGGTATATTTTAGCTCAGTATAATTATTATTTTTTAAATGTATTTTTTTAAAAGATGCTTAGATTACATAAATGTTACATAAAAATATAAGGGATTCCCATATGCCTCACTCCAAACACTTCCCATATTTTCCCACATTAACAACATCTGTCATTAGTGTGGTACATTTGTTACAATAATTTGTAGTATTGTTATACTACAAATTTGGAGTATACATTGGAGTATTGTTACTAAGCATGGATTATAGTTTACATTGTAGTTTACACTCTCCCACACAAATCTAAGTTATGACAAGATATATAATGGCTTCCATGTCATTGCAATGTCATTCAGAACAATTCCCAAGTCCCAAAAATGTCCCCTTATTACACCTGTTTCTCCCTCTCCCTTCTCTCAGAACCTCCAGTGGCCACTGCCCCCACATCACTGATAAAGGTTCTTCCATTCCTAGAATCACAATAATCTATACTAGAATATCAGTAAGTCTACTCTAGAACATCATTCATTCCCCAATCCTGAGTATTTGGTGTAATCTCTAATTGACAGGGGGCTTAGATGGCATGGGGCAGATGGATAGGAGTGTCTTCTTTGCAGTTGCAGACTCTCTCTCTGTTCCTTGGGATGGTCATTGTCCATCACCATCTCCTTGTTTTTTGTCCTGGGTGAGTCCAATGACCTGGACAGTAGGTCTTGCAACTCTGGTGAGATTCAGGGCCCAGCTGGGACATGGACAGCCCAAAGATTTAAGTCTCTTGGACATACAGTTATCAACTCTAGCACTAAGTATAGGTTCAAATGGAAGGGACAGAAGAGTCATGTGTAGTAAAACCACAACTGAGTTCAACTCTGTCACACTGGGGAGCAATAGTTCCCAAGTAGAGCCCACAGTCAGGGCACCAAACTTCTGAGCTGTGAACCCTGCCTATAGTGTCTGGATATCTCCACTATTTGAGGCAATATTTACTTTGGAAGTCAATGAAATTGTGCTGAGATGTGCATAACCATAACTTCTGGAATGATCTCCCAACTCATATTGAAGTCTCTTAGCCATATAAATTCATTTGTCTTTACCCTATCCCCTTTTTGGGCAAGGTCTTTTTCCAGTTGCATTGCCTGTTGGTGCTTGGTAGTATTTGCTCAATGCCAGGGAGGCTCATCCCCATGAGTCATGTCCAATGCTGGGGAAAATAATGCATTTATATGCTGAGTTCAACTTAGAGAGAGGTCATATTTGAGCAACAAGGAGGCTCTCAGGAGGTAACTTTTAGGAAGCCTATAATACTGGGATAGTTTCAACTTCAAAAGTAAAGGTTCATAAGTACATTCATCAATATCAATGGCCATCAATGGTCTATCCTCCTTCACTAGTCACTGCCCCTATACTCAGAGGACTCTTGCTATTCCATTAGAGATTGTAGCAGAGCTCCCCAGGATGGGATTTCAAAATTCTTTCAGTTATTGTGTGAAACTCCACCCACTGTGAAAATGCCTCATGAACACTTGAACACATATGTCTTATAGGTAAGCCCCAGGTGAACCTCCTCCCATGTATCCCCAATCACTGACACCCTGCACCATTGATCCTCCCTTGTCATAATTGTAACACTTCTGTGATCCAAAACTTCTTAAAAAATGAAGGCAACAAAATAATCAAATTAATAAGAAAAAGAAATAATAATGATAGTTTTAAAAATAAGAAATAAAATACAAAAAATTAAAAAACATTTGGAACAATAAAAATAATGAAAAAATATTTAAAACAATTTTTTGACATTATTTCTTTCATCACTGCAAGATCTATTCTTTTGTATGTACAGTGACATTTTCTTCCATTTTTCCCTCAGTGTCTTTTTTTTTTTCATTTTGTCTTCAAAGAAGTTTTAGGTTACAGAAAAGTCACATAAAAAACATAGGGGATTCCCATATACCCAACATCCTCTTCCTTTCCCCCTTTTTCCTATTAATAACATTTTACATGTGGATGGTACATTTGTCACATACCAATCTTATTCAAGCTTTTCCAACAAATTGAACAGGAATAAACACTATCAAACTCATTCTATGAAGCCAATATTAACTAATACCAAAGCCAGATAAAGATATTATGAAAAAAAGAAAATTACAGCCCCATTTCCCAAATGAATATGGATGCAAAAATCCTTAATAAAATACTTGCTAATTGAATCCAACAACACAGTGAAAGAATTATTCATCATGCTCAAGTGGGTTTTATCCCAGGTATGCAAGTGGGGTTCAACACAAGAAAGTCAATCAGTGTAATACATCATATAATAACTCAAAGAAGAAATACCACATGATTCTATCAATTGACACAGAAAAAGCATTTGACAAAATACAGCATCCTTTCTTGTTAAAAATACTACAAAAGATATGAAGTGAAGGAAGCTTTTTCAACATGATAAAGGTCATATCAGAGAAACCCACAGCTAACATTGTCCTCAAAGTTGAAAGACTGAAAGCATTCCTCTTGATATAAGTAACAATACAAGGATGCCCATTGTCAATTCTTTTGTTCAATATAGTGATAGAGGTTCTAGCTAGAGTAATCAGACAATAAAAAGACATAAAAGGCAACCAAATCAGAGAAGAAGTAAAACTTGTTTTTTGCAGATGATAATATCATTTACTTAGAAAGACCTGAAAAATCAACAGCAATGCAACCAGAGGTAATAAACAATTTCAGTAGAGTGTCAGGATACTAATCAATATGCAAAAATTAGTGGTGTTTCTATATAGTAGTAATACACAATCTGACGTGGCAGTCGGAAAATTTTCCATTTACAATACTGACGAAAATACACAAATTTTAGGAATAAACTTAATCAAAGATGTAATGCACTTGTATTCAGAAAATGACAATGCATTCCTAAAATAAACTAAAAAACCTAAATATTTGGAAGAACAGTCCATGATTGGGGATTGGAAGACTAAATATCATTAAGATATAAATTCTACCCAAATTGATATACAGATTAAATGCAATCCTGATAAAAATTCCACTAGCAGTTTTTAAACAAATGGAAAACACAATTATCAAATTTACTTGGAAGGGTATGTGGTCCCAAACAGCCAGAAACATCTTAAAAGGAAATGTGAAGTTGGAGGATTCTCACTTCCAGACTTTAAATCATATTACCAAGCTACAATGGTAAAAACACCATGGTACTGGCATAAAGATAGGCACATAGACCAAAAGAACTGAGTTGATGGTTGAGAAACTGACCCTCAAATCAATGGCCAAGTGATTTTTGACAAGCCAGTCAAACCCACCCAGCTCAGACAAAAGAGTCTATTCAACATATGGTGCTGGGAGAACTGAAAGAAAGAAAGTGGAGCCCTATCTCACTCCTTATACAAAATTAACTCAAAATGGATCCAAGACCTAAATGTAAAAGCAAAAACCATAAAAGTCCTAGAAGAAAATGTAGCAGAACATCTTCAAGATCTGGTGGTAGGTGGTGGATTCTTAAATCTTACACCAAAAGCATGAGCCATAAAGAGAACATGTATAAATGGGACCTCCTCAAACTTAAATGCTTCTGTGATTCAGAGAAATTCATAAAGAATGTGAAAAGGCAGCCCACTCAATGGGAGAAATTATTTGGAAACCACATATCTGATAAGGGTTTGATTTTCATTCTATATAAAGAGATCATACAACTCATCAATAAAGACCAAGTGTAATCTCTAAAGGAGGGCCCACTGGCAAGGCTCCAAACTCTGGAGATATGTTCCATGATTGTAGGACCTGGGTGTCTCCAAAGCCCTCAGGAGCCCTGCTGTTTGGGGGTGTGTCTACTTTTGCCATCTATGAGATCCTGCTGAGACATGCATTAGCGTTACCTCTCTGATGACCTACAGACTTACTGTGAAGTCTCTTAGCTATATGAACTCATTTGTCTTCACTTTTCCCTCCTTTTATTCAAGGTCTTGTTCCAGTTCTATCTCCAACCACTTGTTCGGTGCCAGGGAGGCTCATCCCTAGGAGTCATGCCCCTCACTGGGGGGAAGGTAATGCATCTATATGCTGAGATTGGCTAGGTGATAGGCCACATTTTAGCAACAAGGCAGCTCTCAGGAGGTAACTCTTAGGCACTCTACAACACTAGGCCAAGTGGCAAAATCAAAAGCAAGAGGCTCATAAGCATAGTCATCAATATCAAGGGTCCATCAGTGGACCATCCTTCTTCACTAGTCATTGCCCCTATACTTGGGGGATTGTTGCTGTTCCATAGATTGTGCTCCCAAGACAAAGTTGGACTCAGATGTGACTTCTCTGCACATGCTTCTTCTGTCTCTTTTATTTGAACCTATAGTTGGTGCTGGAGTTGGTAGGTATACATCCAAGAACTTGAATCTCTGAGCAGTCCATATGCCATCTGGGACCTGAGCCTCAGCAGAGTTGCAACACCTAGCCTCCAGTTCATTGAACTCACCCAGTACAACTAAGAAGTATGTGAGGATGGACAACCACCACACTAAGGAACCAAGAGAGTCTACAACTGCAAGCAAGAGAGTCCCATCCATTAGTCATATGGGATCAAAGTCCCCACTCAATTAGAGGTGGAGTGGGCATCACTAACCTGAATCCTCAGGATTGGGGAATAAAATATTGACTAGAGTAGCCTTATTGGTATTCTACTATAGCCATTGCTATTCTATCAATGGAAGAAGTTTTATCATGGATGTGGAGACAGTGGCCACTGTCAGGGAGAGGGAAAAAGAGGTGTAATATGGGGGTATTTTCAGGATTCGGAATTCACCTGGATGACATTGCAGTGACATATACAGGTCATTATATATCTTGTCAGGGCCTACAAAATTGAATGGGAGAGAGTGTAAACTATAATGTAAACTATAGTCCATGCTTAGTGGCAATGCTCCAAAATGTGTTCGACAATTGCAATGAATGTACCACCCATATGAAATAAGTTGTTACTGTGGGGAAAAGTGGGAGGTGTGGGGAGTGGGGCATGTGGGAATCCCTTATATTTTTTATGTAACATTTTATGTAATCTAAGTATATTTTAAAAATATATAAAAAATATATTTTAAAAAGACCAAGTAATCCAGTTGGGCATAATATTTAAATAGATATTTTTCCAAAGAGGAAATACAAATGGCCAAAAAGCACATGAAAAAATCTTCCATATCACTAGCTATTTAGTAAATGCAAATCAATACAACAATGGGATATCATATCACATCACACAGAATGGCCATTATTAAAAAATCAGAAATCAGTAAGTGCTGGAGTGAATGCAGAGAAATAGGAACACTCCTTCACTTTTGGTGGGATTGTAAAATGGTGCAACCACTGTGGAAGACAGTTTCACAGTTCCTCAGGATGCTAAATGTAGAACTGCCATATGATCCAGAAATTACTCTACTAGGAATATATCCAGAAGAACTGAAAGCAGTGATATGAATAAGCATCTGCATGCCTATGATCATAGTGGCATTAATCACAATTGCCAAAAGATGAAAACAACCCAAGTATCCATCAAACTATGTATGGATAAGCAAAATGTGGTGTTTATGTAAGATGGAATACTAGGCTGCAGTAAACACATATAACAACATGGATGAATCTTGAAGACATTATGCTAAGTGAGGTAAGCCAGACACAAAAGGACAAATATTGCATGGTCTCATTATATATGAAGAATTAATGCATGGAGTTCAAACCTACAGTATAGTTTATTAGGAGCTAAGAGAACGGTTGAGAAGAACTACTGATCCTTAATGTATGCAGAAGTTTTAATTAACTGTACTGTAAAATGTGGAAATGTATGGAGTTGATGGTAACACATTACAGTGAGTAACAGCTGGTTTAGAAAAGAAACTGTGCCTGGAAAGAGTAATCTAGGGATGTAACTATCAATTGAAAGAAAGTTAGAGAATAATCTAGGACAGGATAACACAGTGAATGTGGTTCATGGTACAGACACAAGAGTGCTGTTCTGTGAGTTAGAGCAGATGTACATCACCATTGCAGGGTGGTGGAAATGTGGAGAAGCATGGGGAAAATAAAATTCGTGTAAAATATAGACTGTGGATAACAGCAATATTGTTACATTCATTCATCTATGACAAAGATATTTTGTTCAGATAATGGGGGATTATGAAAAAAATGTGCCAAATATATGCTATGGACCGTGGTTGGTGGTGGTAGTCTGATGATATTATCTCATAATCTGTAACAAATGTTCCACCATGGTGTGATGTGTTGATGAAGGGGTGCTGTTTGGGAATTCTACATATGTACATGATTGTTTTGTAAGTTCACAACTTCTGTAATAAAAATATATTAAAAAATAATAGTGTGGGTGGGGGAAAATACACCAGATGTTATATATGGACTATAGTTAGTACTAATATTTTGACAATATTCTTTCATACATTGTACCAAATGTCTCAAAACAATGCAAGTTGTTGTTGGTGGGTTGATGTATGGGACCCCTGCATGATGTTATGTTTATTTGTTTTGTAAGTTCACAATTTTTACTCTACACTTATTGTTTATGTATATTCATGTATGAATGATACACTTCAATACAATTTTTAAAAAATGCTGTTCATGAACAGAGTTTAGTTGAGTTCTGTTCCCTAACTGTTTAATAGCAATTATTTCTTTGAAATTACCTATGGGCACTGGCTATTACTGGTGCCAAAGCCTGTGCTCCCAGGGATTTTCTCTGATGCCATTGGAGACCACTGTTTGGAAATAAAATTTAACCTGAAAGCTATTGTTAAAATAGAAAGCTTCCAGACAGGATGTTATTTGTTGGTACTACACACGCCCACTCCTCCTTGCCCCCAGGTAAAGCAGCAGTGGAACTTTACCAGAAATCTTGATGAGTCTATCCAGTGTAAATAGAAAACAAAATTAAAATTTAAGACTTTGATGCTATTAACTTATTTTTGTCTCTTCCTTCCCTTCCCTCCAAGATTCACTGCATTTATTTTCTCCATTGCTTAGTTGATTTTTTGAAACTGTCAAAGGGACGATTATTAAAAATATATATAAATATAAAAGATCCTTGGACAATGAGACAACCTCTTCATTTTTATTCAAAGTAGTAATAAACTCAATTCAAGCCATTTTACCAGAAATGATAGCTGTATATGAAAGAGTGAGCTGATTGCAGCACCAGATGGAGCAGGGACAGAAGCAGCTCTAACACTGATCAGAGCTTCAATATGCAGGATGCTAATTTAAATTTATACTTAAAACTAATTCTGATGGGATGTGTTTACCTAAAAATGATATAAACAATGATTTATGTATATTATTGTGAATCAATTAATAATTTCAAAAATTATCTTCATATTATTTTCTCTTTACCCTGAACTCTGCTATATTCAGTCATTTGTACATAGTGAATAAGTGAATACTTGTCATATAAATAACGTGTGCACATCACCCCTTATCCTTCAGGTGTAATTCTGGGGATTTCTCAGAATGTATCATGAAAACCATTAGACATTAGTTCATAATTGAGTTTCACAGCTTGCAGACAATGTCTGCATATAATTCAACCTAAAATATCTCTAAAGATAGATATTATAAATAAACTAACGATTACAAGGATGTTTCAATCAATCAATAAACAAATGAATATATTAATTTCCAAAATATGCCCTCTAATTCTTCAAGCCTTTGCAGAAAAGGCAAAAAATCATTTGCTTTTACAATTTGAT
>JAQZBX010092895.1:0-12220 GCA_029593785.1 Cabassous unicinctus
GGGGAGATAAGAAGACATGGAAGAAACACACAGCGAATGGACACAGTAAAACACAAGCAGCAAGGGGGGGATAAATAAATAAATAAATAAATAAATCTTTAAAAAAAAAAAAATTATCATAAATGGTAAGCTTAATAAAGTAAAAATCAAATTATATAAGAAAGTTAGCTAAATAATGCTAAGAGATCTAACTATGAGCTTTCCGGATTTGAAAAAAAGCCAGTCAATTTGAATGACTAACATGATCAGATCTTTCACTAACCAAACTGACATATTGATGTTTCTGTGTGAAGACTGGTTTTCATTTTAACATCTCCTTTTAAGGAAAAGTAAGATGGAACTATTTCAAAGACATTAATAATATATTTTACTGGTGTTAACTAATGGTTCAAAAACTCTCAAAGTTGGTAAAGAAAATTACAATCCTTTCATCCAATATTTACTGAACTAATATGCATAGGAATGAGATAGGTATATGTTATATAAAATATTTACAATCTCAAATGTTCTTATATTTACCATGTGCTTTTCATTTTTTGAATGAATTAAAATAATTTTAAGTGCATGATTATTTCAAGAACAGCTATTCATATTTTATTCAAAGGTGTTTTTACTTATTTTTGGTAATATATTTTATATAATGTGTTCACTAACATTTATATAACATTTCAGAAACCAAAAAAAATTAATTAAAAATAATGTGGTATCTTGGAATACACTTCTCTGCCCCTTCACCAGAAAAACACCTGTTCATGATTTAGATCTCTACTTAGAACTCTTTCTTCCTGTTCCATACTGGGTAAAATGCCTCTGTACCATGAATTAGTACTGTAATACCACATGAAGATGGTCTCTCTCCCAACTTTACTCTTGGCTCTATGGTGGCAGGGGTTGTATATATTGAGTTCATCATTGCAATCCTGGAATTCTTTAGAGTCCAACAGATATTTCTGAATGAATCAATGATAAAGAATTTCTGAATCTTGGTTGGCTATATCTAGGATACCTTTTATGAAACAGATTTACATACAAAACTTTATTTAAAGCATCTTTTCATAAAAACAAGGACTGTCATAAGCAACTGATCATATTGCTGCACATATAAAATATGTACAAAGGGAAATTTCACATTTTATATGGATTTACTGCCATAAAACATACTGCCTGTTTTATAAACACTACACATTATATTCTTAGATTTCATAGACCATCCTATTAAAATATATAACAATATTCCTCTCAAGTATGTATTTATATATTGTTGATTGTTAATCTACTATTTTAACTATTCATTGTAAAGGAAAGTGGTTACTACTACGCATTATAACCTGGCGTTAATTCAAAAACTGCTAAGCTGTTAAGTCCAGAGAATTGAATAAGGTTTTAAAAATTAAATACTACTAGATAGCATGGTATCACTCAGAAATTTATTTCAATTCAATTTACATCATGTTAGATTTTACTTCTAATATTAATAAAATGCAAAAGTTACTTTAAGTCAGCAAAAAATGACTTAGCAATCAAGCATAATATTCACCATAATAAAAGAAACGTTATTTCTTTAACTATACTCATTATAATTTTTTAACATTTCTAAAAATACTTAAGATAAATGTTAGTATTTTCTAAAATGATTTAAGTGTAAACTACTTTACAGTTTACTATATAAAATATTCTCCTTCCATTTGATCTCTAACAAAAATCAGTATTTCAATTATCATTGAACTAAATACATTCTTTTGAAAGCAAATTAGGAAAAAATGTGATGTTTCTTTCTTAGAAGTATAGTTGTGGAAAAAAGTTTTCCTTAGATGATTATACTTAAACACATATACCAAGCATGCTACCTAAACACCAGAGTAAACTCTAAAGCAAAATATTTACATTTACTATAGCTTAAAATATAGCACATACACATATCAAATAAAATATTATATGTGGAAGTTCAGCACTGAATGCAAACATGCATACCTTATGAAAATGTTTTCTTACATTATCTGAATAAATGTTTAATATGTATTAAAACCTTTCACTGTGATTAACTTTTTACAAATTATAGTCAATAGAATAAATTCAAATTTTGCCCAAGAAAAGTCAGGATAAATTATTTTGTAGTTTAACTGAGCATCCTATTGTAGTTACTGGAAATGTTACTGTTGTATACTCAATCATACTCAGAAAGAAAATTTTAAGAAAATAATTTATTTAAAATGAAAATAAGACATATTTACATGTGACAAAGTAATAAAAAAAAAAATCTTTGGTAATTGAAGTTTTCACCAACAAGAGGAAACTTCACATTTGGTGAGATATTTTGAAAATTATTCTTTTGAGAAAATGGAAAAATTGCTATTACTTTAGGAAAAAACATTTCAAAGATGCATTCTTTTTTATATTTACAAAGTGTATGGTTTATTTTATAATACATTATATAAAACATATGGTTTCACATAAGATATGGACAGCTCTATCATTCTCTTCAAATACTGGAGTGAAAACTATAACAGAAAATAAAAATCTAAAGTGAAAAATAATTTAAGTAAATTGGCATACTGTCAAGAGAGTATAAAGGCAATTGAGTATGGCATAAATGTTAATTGATAAACACAGTTCTTTAACTTAGATGTGAATGTTGCAATACAACTAAGCCACAACACAGTTGGTTTTCCTAATTGCAAGCAAATGGTTTGTATTTTCCACCATATGAAATAAGAGTTTTATATAATAAAACTCACAGCTGAGTCATTATTCAGGTCACACTGAACAGAAGAAAAATAAAGCAATTATGATTTTAGATTAAGAAAAGTCAATAATAGCAAAACAACTCTTTAAAAAAAGCAACATACATTTTGAAGCCCATAACTACAAAATAAATATTTTAAAGTAGTTTTGGTAAAAAAAAAATATTTTCAAGTAAAACTGTACACTTCTATTAAATTACTTCTATTCAATCACAATGTTAATAAGAGAATTTTATTTGACATACACTTTAATATATTACAGTGTTAATAGTTAAAAACACGTATCACAAGAGATGAACAACCATGAGAACTTTTAATGCATCAGAAATATTTCCAATAAATATTTTAATGTAATAATGATAAATAGATGTTTTAGAAGCTGCACATATTTACATCACTGACAATGACCTATTGGTGAACAGATGTAATAGTAAATAAAAGTAATAGGATTTTATGTAGCAGACAAAGATATTATACCAAAAGACTAATTGTAAAAATAAAATAAAATATCATTTACAGACTTTTTTCTAAAAATTTAAATCTACATAAAAGCAAAGTTTATTTTTAACCTATACCATACAGAATATTATATTTGAAAGGTTTTCATAGAATCTGAACGAATTTTATATGAATCATTTGTAAAATATGAAAGTAGCATTTCAGCTCTTTCATTCCCAAATAACTCTGTAAAAGAAATAATGATTTGAAAATATCACATATTCTCTGGAAATTTTAAAACACGTTTTTCCACCATTAGAACTGGTGATTCAACACTAAGTCTTTTTTTCTATATAATTAAGCTTTTGTTCAGCCATGAAAAAACTAGAACTGATTGCTTGAAAATGAGCTGCATGCCCTTTGTCCTGGTTTGTCACCTTTGACCCTTAATTTGATGATCCTGCATATCAACCCACTCTATTTTTAGGAAAATAATGTCAAAGTTCGAGGCTTAAAATAGTACTTTTTACTGAAATATTAAATTTATTACAACATTCCTTTTCAGGTAATTTCTACAATGTTATCATACTAATGCTCAGTTCTCACACTGTAGAACACAATAATATTGTAAGCCATAAAAGCCTGATTTTTTTCCCTGCTTCAAACAATAAATATTTCCCCAAAGTGCTAGGTTGAAGTTGTCGTAATTTTAAAATTTGTAATTTTCTCTTTTATTTATAAAATATCTGGAATTTATTTCATGAATTTGATTTCTAATTTGATTAAGTTTGATAATCATATATTTTGAAATTGATTTTTATAGTGCCATATTCTGAACCTCAATCAAAAATTACAAATATCAAGTTCATACTCAACCCTACAGCTGTCTCAATTAAAATTTTGAGTGAACTCATTCCTTGCTTAAATTGGTTTTAACACCGTCTTCATGTGTAAGTGGCAGCTTTCAAAGAAAGACAAAACCTTTGATCCCTTTGGTTTTCCTGACATTATTTAAAATCAAAATTATATAGTAAATATACTTCATAGAGTAAAATTTCCCTATCACAATTTCCAATGATTCTAATTCAGCTGGTTAAAAAGTACATAAATATGTATATGTGTGTATATACGAAATACATATTTTATACATATATATATATATTTTCTTTTTAACCTCAGACTTGATGCTACTTGAACCTCTAAACAATTTTAGAGTACAGTTTTCAGATTTAGCAGCGACCAATATGGCTGCCTTGATTCAGCACTATGGTCAGCGACCTCATAGACAGTCATTGTGTCAGAGAAATGCAACACAATATTTTTTATGTACGTAGTGGGAAAGTTTCTCAAATCAATATGATTCTATATTTATCTTCTTAGATGTGTTTAGTTTAAATTTTTTAAAAATATTTGAATAAAAAAACTTTCATTTATTTTACTTGGCAAGCTAGAAATTTTTTACATTGCAGTTCATCAAAAAAGATTCTTATTTGTAAAGAAAATATAGTTCCTTTAAAAATACAAGGAAATC
Source organism: Cabassous unicinctus (assembly GCA_029593785.1). NCBI lineage: Eukaryota > Metazoa > Chordata > Mammalia > Cingulata > Chlamyphoridae > Cabassous > Cabassous unicinctus. The sequence continues at coordinate 4,711 of JAQZBX010092895.1, forward strand.
ACATACAATACAGGTTCTAAAACATTTAAACATAAAACTTTTGGGCATTTATATACTACAGAATTTTGAAAGAAATTTATTTTCTATTAAAAATTATAAATAAGAAAATCCCTCAGCTGACCAAAACTTTATAATGTCCCTTTCATAATCAATAGCTTTAATCACTTCTAAATTGATTCATCTCAGAGTGTCCTCTTTTTTTAATCCACTCAACTGTGGATTAAGCAAAATGTTCACAGATCATTTCCTGACCTGAGTTTGCTAATACAGTCCCCAAATTTGACAGCTGTGAATAACACTTCAATTTTTTTAAACAGACACTGTTCCAATACCTGGAGATTGTCATGCTTACATGTTTTGTTTAATAACTTATTTTTTTTCCATTATTGTGGCTTGTAAATTATGATAGCAGTGTGTTCCAAATACCAAAAGCAGTTACATAATCAGACACCAAGCATTATCAAACTGTCAGGTAATATTTGTTTAATCTCAAACAAGTGCAATCAAGAAAAAAAGCCTAAATCCACTCTATTTATTTAAATTCTAGTGCTTTTTTGGGAACTGACATGTGCAATAGACTTTAAAATCAGTCATTCTGAATACTAACTTTGAGCTCTACCTTCCAAAACTCAATCTCCTTCACTTTCAAAAAAGGTATGGTTGACCATATTTTCCCCCATAACCCAATCTATTTTAAAATTTAAATCCTGATTAACTTCACAACAAACTTTTCACTGTTTCTGAAAGAAGTTTGGCACCAAATATATAAGACATTCTATAATTTGACAATGATTAATGAGAATGTCATCATTAAATCATTTGGTTTCACGTCCACTGGTTGAAAAGCATCTAAAAACAGTTCTGATAACCAATTTGCATTACAAACTGATTCAGCCTTTTTAATTCTCAGGATATTTTATTATCAATGATCAGCTGATCCCATCTGTAAAATGGAAAAGTCAAATAAAGCATCTGATTCACTTCTAGTCTTCTGCAGGCTAAGTACTAGAAAAAGGCCTTGCATCAGTTTAATTCTTAAAGCTCTTTGGGAAATTTAGGCACACACTCAATTGCTGCATTTCATACATGTAGAGGGAATGAAATTTGGGGAGCTAGAATTGCCTGCAAAATGGACAAGAGTCTAAATATTAATCTAAATAGAATACTGATTATTACATGTTATGTTGTTAATTCATAGCCTGACTCTTTTATCAAATCTAATCTAGCTTTTATAAAAATCAATAAAACTGCTATGTTTTATAACTTATTGGATTAAAATTTTTGCTTGTACTAAGAGATGAGAGGCTTTTTAAAAAGCTTTGGGTTTTGTTTTTTTTTTGCATCATCACCTAGCTAAATATAATAATAATCTGTACAAAAAAGAAACATGAAGTATCTTATAGACCCGATAAAAAATCACTTTGTCATACTTTTCCAGCAATGTTGTAAGCTAATTCTATGACTAGTTGTAATGTGTAATTTTAACTTGCACAATATCTGTTATCAAGAAAATAAAAACTACAATAAAACACGAGCATGATTTATTTTTCCCACGAGTTAACAACTGTAGGAATAAAAATCTTCACCGGACAATTTTGGTCTATCCACAGTAATAATACCAATAACCTTAAAAACCTATTAATGAAAACAAATCCACAGCAAAATTGAAGGGAACTCAAGGAAACACAGGAACCGAAGATTTCATTCTGTGTTACATGAAACAATTCAAAATGGCGGACTTACTATTACTTACATTTAAGAAATTTCCGCAATAAGGACACTAAATACATACTGTAAGATGTTACTCGAAAACAGTCAATATTTACGAAAGTGCAATTTTTAAAAAAAGTTTTGGGAGTACTAATTGTCGTACAGCACCCGCATCCAATGTTCCAGTCAGCAGTCAGTTAATGATCCTGCAAAAGCATCATTTCTTCTTTGGTTCTTCCTTTTTAAAAGCAATCTAAAATCCAAGTGCATTTTTCTCCGTTCTCCCCAAATCCTTAATTTTAGTTCTTGAATTTACATCACCGATACGAAGGCAAAAAGGATCCCCGACGCCTGCCCGGCACAAAGCAGCTCTGTTCGCAGAGCGCGCGAAGGGCAGGTGCGGGCGCCCCCTGGCGGCGCGGCCCTGCGTGCCCGAGGCGCCCGCACCCGGCGTGCGGAGCTGCTGCCGGGACCCCAGTCCGCGCCGCGCCACTGCGCGCCGCGTCGCCCGCGCCCTCTCCGCGCCCCGCCTTCCCTCTCGAACCAGCTCGGGCCGCCGGGCGGCGGTGGCGGCTCCGTGACTGGGCGGCCGCCCTGGCGACGCGGCGACCGCACTGAAGGCCGACCTCAGCGGCGCGGAGCAGGGAGAGAAAGGTGTGAACCCGGAAGTACATCGACCGCCCGCGTCTTAGTGGCAACACGGGGGCAATAAATCAGGGCCGGCGAAGGAAGACGCGGCGCTCCGGCTCCCGAAAGCAAACTTCTTTCTGCCGCGAGACCTGTCACTTCCCCACCTGGCCCCGTCCTTCCCCCTCCCTGGCACTCGCGCCTCCTCTTTTCTTCCTGCTCCTCGGTGCGGAGCTCCCCTCGACGTTGCTCACGTGCCAGACCCGGGACCGCGAGCGGTGTCCGCACCCGCGCGCACACCCGGCCACACTCGAACTCGCACGGCCGCGGGGACTGGCTGCTTACCTCCGGGGCCTCATGGTCGCGTCTCTAGCCCGGGTGTGAGCGGGGGCGAGGGTGTGAGTACGTGTGTGGCGTTCAGTCGGGAAGGACGGGGCGGAGGAAGGAGCCTGTAGTCTGTCACTTCCTGAGGGAGCGCGGCGGGCGGGAGGGTCAGCACATTGTGAGCCGGCGAGGGGTCGCGCGCGGAGGGGCCGGGGAGCGAGGGCGGCGGTCGGCTGCCGGACCCGGAATCGCTGTCGCCGCCGCAGCCCGGCGGGTAGCGGGGCGCGGAGAGGAGGGGGTCTGGCTGAGGTGGGGTGGGCCGCGGGGCGCGGCGTCGGCAGCAGGCGGTTCGGCTCTAGCCCTGCGTCAGGCGGCGGCACGCGCACACCTGCCCGCCGCCGCTCCCGGCCCCGCCATTGGTTGCCTGAGCCGGGCGCGCGAGATTAAACTTTCCATTCATTCCTGGGCCGGGCGGGCGCGCACGGCCGCGGCGGAGCTTTTCCGCGGCACCCAGGGCTCCCGGTGACGCGCGCCGCCTCACCCCAGCCCCAACCGCTGAAGGCGCGTCCCCGCGCGGGCTGTGGGCGCGCACGGTCGCTGCCGCGGGCTCCTAGCGAGGAAGCTGTGGAGCGCGGATGCTGTCAGTCGGGTTCCGCCGCACTCGCGCTTGGTCTCGGGCACCCTCAGCTACTTATCCCTGGGGGCGCCCCTGGAGGGAAGTGTGAAGGCGCTACTCCTAGCTCGCCAACCTGGCACTTTGGCGCAGTTAAACTGTAAGAAAGTACCAAAATTATTTCTTCCTTTCTTTCACTACAAACGCTCCACTTGTACCACGAGGTAGTTCCTACTGCGCAATCCAAATAATTAGTAATGCATCTCTGAATCCAGTGAACGTTACAGACGGTGTCAGAAGTTTGGGTGAACCTAGTATCACTTATAGTCTACATTGTACTTTCCTAAACAGTAAAATACCCAACCTCAAAGTGAATACAAACTTACAATCATACAAGGTGCAAAACATCTGTGGCTGAAAATTCTGTGATATGTATATACCTAACCATGGTATTTGGGTATATCTTCCCCAAACATTTTCTTCTCTCCCTACATCTTCATAGTTTTTTTTTGTTTTTGTTTTTGTTTTTGTTGTTGTTGTTGTTGTTGTTTTGTCACCTAAAGTTTCTCTTTCTTCTCTCAGAAGCAAACATTCCTGGTCAACTATTGTCTGACCATCTATAAAATCAGAATATAGTCTTGTTATAGGCTATTAGGTGGAACTAATCTAAAGGATTAAACAGTTAATCTAAAGGATAAGAAGTTGTGTTGAAAACCAGATATGTTCAAAAAAAAGAAAAGGGGGGGTGTAAAACAAGTGGAAAAGCTTGAAATTGACTAGTAAAATAAAGGTTAATTAGCTGGATAACATTCTCTGACCAATAAGCAAATCTCAACACCATTGCTGTGTAATGAAGACCGTATTTCCCCAAACAGTTTCTGGATTAGAATTCAAAAACCAGTTCATCTGACAGGAATAACTGTATCTAGAAAAAGCACCTCTGATCTGGAGGTGTGATAAATGGAGCAAGTTGACCAAAAAGCAAAAATCCCTAAGAGTTTTCTAGATTGGCTACCTTGGACCAGTTCCATCATGGCTGCCCAACTTTCCATATAAGGAAACCTATACAGAATGTGATGTACTTTAAACATTCTTTTTCATTTCTAAGTACATAAAGTGTTTTATGCACTACTCATAAGTAGTGCAGGGATTCTTTAGATACAATTCATAGTTATTGTATCAGTCAAATTCAGCTGATTCATTACAATGCTACATACTTTGCATTATGAGTCCAAATATAATTTAATGGAAAAAGATGTAGACATTGATTGCTAGAAATGAAAAACCAAGCAATTAGTTAATATCACTCTCTGAAATGTGATAACTTTGACTTAAAAGCATTATAGTAATTTTTTTGAGTGCAGTTTACAAATGATGCTCTTATAGAATGCACTTTATTTTTTAAAAATAACTGTTTTAGATGCTCTATTAGACTTTAAGCATAACTTAAGATCAAATGTGTATTTATGTCTTACCTGTTTAAATTCATGAGGAGATTATTGTTTGCAGAAAATAAAAATTAAACCTTTAAAACTTAACCCAGAGTTGTTATACCAAACAATCAAGAGATTGGCTTTCTTCTTGGTTTTGAACTAATTACCATCATGGCATCATGTTGCTTGCTGCCACAAAACTGAAAAATGGAACATTATAATACTTAATGTATTATTTCATATCAGATACCAGCAAGAGGAGATGATGAACTTTGATGCATTAAGCACTTACTAAGGAATACGTTAGAATGGTTAGAAGGGGATAAAAGCCACAAGAGAAAGTTAAAGGCAAATTCTTTCTAAAAATCAATCTTTCTACCCAAGACCATAATGATAATTTGCTTTACTCTTAAAATTATATCTGATAATCCTTCCTGAGAAAACAAGCTCTGTATTATTATTCTTAATATTTCCTATGTCTACAACAGTGTCAGGTACTTAGTAAAGGTGAAAAAATACTGTTTTTTAATGAATGCATGGGAATGTACACTAACATTTTCAAGCAAATAATTGCAAGACATTTAGAAAATATAAAATGTAGTATTGTATCTCTTTCTCATATCCCTCTTTTAATGACAAGTACATGAAAGCAAATCCCAAACATCAGGTCATTTTAGTTACGAATTATAAGTACTGAGTGTTATAATATTGAAAAACTAGACCCTACATATTTGTTCTCCTGCTCTAAAACAACTTGTAAAATAGAATTTAAGAAGAAGGTAAGAATATTCCCATTAGAACTGGGTAATTTTACTGCTACACTGAAAACTGAATTATCTTTCTGCAGAGACCTGACTAGAGCCACATAATTTTTTCCCATTTATTACAGTAAAAGAAATAACTTCAGTCACGAAAGCTTGTTTTAGACTGCTGAATCTCTATCTATCCCTATCATTAATATAATTTATCCTATTTTCAAAATTAAACATTTATAAAGCAAAGACAGTCATCCAAATTGTAAGGTATCTATTGAGCTCTCTTACATATAAAACAGAAAATAAAAAATGAACTGGAAGTTTAACGTTCATAAAATCATGGCAAACTTGTACTCATTTATTGAACTGGCAAAAATTCAAGTTTGACAACACACTCTGTTAGTGAGGCTGTGAGTAAACAGACACTTTCATACATTGCTGGTGGGACTGCAAAATGGACACAACTTTTATAGAGGACAATCGGATGAAATCTATCAAAATTGTAAATATACCCTATGACCCAGCAACTCCTTTTCTGGGAAATTATCCTACAGATATAATTGCATACATAGAAATAATGTGTGTATGTGGACTCTGTATTTTTATAATAGCAAAAGAATGTAAATAACCCAAATAATGGCCATTTACAAGGTATTGGATAAATAAATATAAACAATAGGAAATTAATACAATGGATATAAAATCTCTGTATTTTTATATAGAAAGTGCTCCAGAATACATTTTTAGTACAAAAAACTGGATACCAAACACCACATGTGCTACCTTTTGTGTGAGAAGGGAAGAGGATAATAAGAATGAATATTATATATAGAGAGAAATATACATATATATTCACATATATATTATTTGCAGTTAGAAACACTAGAAGATACACAAACTAATATAAGTGGTTGCCCTATTGGGGACAGTAGAGGAGACAAGGATAGATGGGAACAGGGGTGAGAGCAAGACTTCTTAATGTATGCTTTTTATGTAGCTTTAATATTTGAATCATGTGAAAGTTTGCTTATTCAAAATTTTTAAAATAAATTTTGACAAGCTGTTAATGCTATCTCTATGGAAAAGAATTTAAAAAAAAACAAACCCTTACCATATTAAACATGTTCTTATTCACATATCTATGGCCAATTGGTTTTCAGCAAGAGTGCCATATACATTTAATGGAGAAAGAATGGTCTCGTCAACAAATGGTGCTGGGAAAACCCAATAGCTACATGCAAAAAAAAAAAAAAAAAAAAAAAAAAATACACTTCTAGATATATACCCCAAAGAAGTTATATAAAAGAGGGAGACTCAAACAGATATTTGTACACCAATGTTCATAGCAGATTTATTCACAAAGCCAAAAGGTGGAAGCAACCCAAGGGTCCATCAAGAGATGAATGGATTAACAAAATGTGGTATATACATACAATGGAAAATTATTCAGGGTTAAATGAAGTGATGATACGTGCTATAACAGGATGAACCTTGAAAGCATGCTGAGTGAAATAGGCAAGACACAAAGGGATAAATATTTCACTTATATGAATTAACTAGAATAAGCAAATTCATAGAGATGGAAAGTTGATTAGAGGTTACCATGGGGGGGCGGATGTGGCTCAAACGGTTGGGCATCCGCCTGCCATATGGAGGGACCTGGGTTCGATCCCCGGGACCTCCCGGTAAAATAAAAACATACATACAGAAGGCGCATGGGCTGCCAGGCTCTGTGTGCTGGTGAGCCGCCAGGCCCCAGGAGCCAGGCAGCAAGATGATGACGTAACGGGGGAGAGTCAAGACGAGATGCTCTGAAAGCCAGGAACCGAGGTGGCGCTGGTGGCAGAACACCTCTCTCCTACATCGGAAGTCTCCAGGATCGAATCCTGGTGAAGACTGGAGGAGGAGGATGAGAAGAGATGGCAGGAAACAGACACAGAGAATTGCCCAGCAAATGGACACAAAACAGCAAAAACGGGGAAGGGGCCATTTAAAATGGATAAAGTAAATAAATAAATCTTAAAAAAAAAAAAAAAATCGAGGTTACC
>JAQZBX010092896.1:0-12216 GCA_029593785.1 Cabassous unicinctus
ACACAACAAAAAACACCCCATCATTTTCTATTTTAGCAGTTTCCACAACTTAAACATTAAATTCTTATTGTTTGATTTCTGTTATATTAGTAATGTGTGTTTTGCAATTCTAATCTTCACGTTTTTCTTTCTTTATCACTGAAGTAGGCCTTTTGAAGCTGGGAAATTTTTCATAGCAATATTGACAGTGTTCACATTTGCATGATGACAGCCAAGGAATGGAGCAGTAATTTTTGAAATTGCAGAAGTATTTAGAACACTGATAAAAGCTGAAATATATTTTTGATGGATTGAAGTTAAGCATACATGATTTTTCCTGCTGTCAAAAGGCTCTGAATTTAGTGAATATTTGCCTGCTGTGAGAATGCAAGATTAACATCACAACCATCACCCGGGCACCCAAACCCTGCAATTTAATAGCTTTTTAGGTTCTTTCCTTTTTCTAAACAGCAATTAATCTCATTTTAGTACAATTTTCTCGTTTCTGAAGTCGCTCATTGAATCGCTGTTTTGTTCATATTTGGCTTCAGCTCCTCTGCATAGTCATTAAAGTCCCAATTAATGTCACCTTTAGCTGAAGAGTACTCATTTTTATTGAGAAAATGACAGTTGCTGCCATGAGTAGTGCAGTGTAATATACATTAATTGCCCTGTAACACTGGTAATTACGAGTTTTTCAAGCCTCTCAGTAAACTGTCATGCCTAGACAAGACTGTGCTAAAATAGATTACTCATTAGGGAGACCTGTCCTATTTTCTGGTGGGTTCTTAGTGTTGGTTTAAAAAAAAAAAAAAAAAATCTTGGGCTTGAACAAATAGTTGCCAAGAGCAATTTCCTACAACAATATCCTTGTGTTGGGTTTTTCAGCCATCACTTAAGACCGCGGTCAGCAAACAGACAGGGTGCAGTGGGCACTACAGATGTTGAGTCTTGAGCATTTATTTGTGTGGATCACAAGAGTGAACTTAACGGCGCTTCTTTCAGGTTTGAATATGGTGTGTAACTGAAGAGTGCTCCTAAACCGTGTGTGTTAAAACAGGTTATTCCCACGTATTTAGAGAATATCTGAGAGAACCAGTATTCCACACTTGCTAGGACTTAATCACCTCTAGACTGAGTCCAGCAGAGAAAAATGATGATCCATATGAATGCTGGAGTAAATAAACTTTGATATAAAATATTCCAAGCATTATAAATATGGTTTTAAGATGCAGTTTGAAAAAGAAAATTGGGGATCATTAGTTGGAAAGAACTGAAATAATCTTACATATGAAACTATCAGCCCACAATCTTTTTTTTAATAGATGGTTGCTGACTGGTGCATTTGGCGGCAGCTTTTTTTTTTTTTTTCCTTTCAAATCACATTCCTAATTTCAGTGTGGATGTAATTTTTCAATTCCCCATTTCTATCATATTTCAGATGTTGGTGTTTTAACACAAAATAGTCAACTTTAAAACCTATAGTTACCCAAAACTGACAAAAAGAAAACCTTTGTTGTAGCCTTGCCTAAAGCAGGTGTTATAACAATCTGCTCTTTCCCTCTGTCTCGAAATGAATTTTGTCACAGCCTTTCAAATTTTCTTGTGGTGATGAGCTAATGAAAGTAGATAGTACAATTTGTGCTGACCAGGTAGCAAGTGCCAGCTCACAGCTGAGGATAGTTTAAAAATAAATAAATAAATAAAATGTAGCATTATATCACTGATTTACCCATTACACAGCATTAATAGTGAGAGACCTTGGTGTGTTTATCTGTTTGTATTGGTGTGCATTTATCGAATTGTTTATGACAAGACTAATTGGGGTAATTGTAGACACTGAAATTACCTGTCAGCTATATGTAACCACACTCCCTTTCTTTCTGACAAATGATGACAACTGAGGGACCCCGTAGCATTACTCATGATGGCTTTTCGAGTGGTAATAAGGACAATAGGGGCCCTGGCTAATTTGACATGGACAGCCTTCACAACAAGAAGCCAGCTAAATGACTTGTCAGGAGGGGAAAGAAGTCAGAAAAGTAATGGAGTCCCCCATGGCGCTCTGACAGGGAGATGAGGCAATTTCAACGGAAAGTGAAAAGGCTTCAGTTTGTCAAGTATTTAGAACAATCAGAGAACAGCTAGAGGCTGGAACCTGACAATAAATTTGTGAACCATGGTAGCAGTTTCATATAGGTCAGTTACTTCATAATGGCTGTGTGGTACTCAGAGAGTTCTCTCATCACATACTTCACATATACCAACCAGAGTTTTGTCCCTTTACGCTGGCACTCTGTTTTACACCGTGGCAATAATCGTTAAGGTTGTGGAAACCCAGGAATGGAAAGATGGTGTGATTTGCAGTCATTGGCATGTTCAAGAAAAAACAAAAATCTCAGACATAATATGATGGCAACAGCCAATACATAAGCCATTCTTACTCAGCCATTCTTTGCTGTGCTGTGCTGTAGCCACTTGGATCGGGCCCTGGCAAACTCCTTCCTCACTTGCTATTGGTCAGATGCAAAATACAATACTACTGTTCCTGGGCTAAAATTTCTAGGGGCACTTTTTCCTCTGATGGTATCAAGTAGTATAATAATCTCATAGCTAACTATAAAGCTATTGCACAAGATTTAAAATTCACTCCCTATACCCTGTCCTCTCAAAGCCATTCGTAGGTTCTGACCCTAACATGTAACAGGCAGCAGAAGTGTTCAACAATGGCAGCAGTACTTCAGCAGTTATGATGTGTTTAGTTTCTGGTTTTGTTTTATTAGATACCATATCTTCACTGTAGAAAAGCAAGTTTCTAAACTGGGTGAGGCACCTTGCCTCTCTCCACCTCAGTTTCTTCATTCGTAAGATGATGAAAGACTAGTTTTTCAAGTTTATGCAAAAATTACTGCATTATCTGTATGCACATACAGGTTAGGATTCGTCTATACAGTGTGATATATTTATGCAGCTGCAACAGATTTTCTTCTCCCTCACATCTTTGTAAAGGCAACAATACCCTTTGCATAAGGAATAAATCATCTTTGTGTTAATAGGATTTTTCTTCTGAAGATTTTTAGGCATACAAGCAACAGAACCTATCTTTTTAACATCACTTAAAGAAGAAAGGGTGCACTCAATACACTTGTTCATGCCATGTCATTTCTAAGTTTTGGCTTTCATGTGAGAATTGTTCCTTTCTAAATATTGTATAGTATAATATCTTTATATTTCTGTTAAATTTCTTAGTAAACTTAAAACATGCTTTCATGAGTATTATTAAACCTAACTCATTAGGTTGCCTAATCCCCTAATCAACAGTTTAAAGGGGTTAGAAAACCATGGTGAGAAAACATCCATGAAATGTTTTTTCATTTGCATTTATTGGGGCCTGGGAGGGGGTTAGAAGGGGTGTTCTCCTTATGCCAAGTAATAGCAACTGCTCACCCATCTTCTTCAATCCGGTGGTCTTTGAGTTGCTCGAGCTTCCTGTTTGTTCAGGGCTTTATTCAAGAGGAAAATCGGCTTTCCACCACATCAGGATCCAGGGAGGCGGGTGAGAAGCCCAACAGTGGGCTCAGGCCCATCCCCGGGGGTGGGGGGCGGGGGCGGGGAAGAGCGCCCTCGCCTCATTGTGGCTGCGGAAGGCGGGAGAAGAGAGGCACTTTTGCCATCTATGTCTGTGCCCCCAGGTGCACCGAGGAGAACTTAGCTTAAAATATCCTGGGCCATGACCCACAGATGCAGCCTTTTCTTCTTAAAATGCAATCTGTTGACAGGCTTTCTCCTTGAATTATTAAGTCTTTCAAGATAATATTTGGGATGAGTCATTCCCCACATTAACTGCACTTTAAAGATATTCTTTATGTTCCTCCTAAATTTTTGAACAGCTGAATAGATTTTTTTCTCCTGTCAAAAGTATTTTATCTCTATAAACACCCATCAAACTTCTTTTTGTAATATTACATGTTTAATTCTAAAATGTAAAAACAACAGATAAAAAGAACATAAAATCATTCATAATCCAAATTCATACACATTATTACTATAAACATTTTTTAACAAAAATGGGACCATACTGTATATGCTATTGTATACTCATGTTTTCTTCACCTCAGAGGATACTGAGATTATTTTCCATGTCTGTAAATACAGTCTACCTTATTCTTTGTAATGTAATGGGTCCCTAATATTTGCACTATTTGGAGATGATTTATTTAACTGGTCACCTGTAATAGGTATTTAGACGATCAATAGTTTTTGCTAATATACATAAACAACACTGTGATGAACATCCTCATAACTAAATTAAAATATATAAAGCTCAGTGGCCTCAGTCAACATTTTTATTTTCTTTTGTCATTATTTGTCATTGTTTAATCTGTTCTCTTATAAATGCATAAGACTGTGGCACCTGTATTTTCTGCACCACGATGTGACTTTTAGTGATAATTCTATCTTTTTATTTCAATAGTCAGTTAAAAGAACTGTTTTCATGATGCCAAATGACTCATTTATTCAGTTTCTAGAAATGTGTAAGCAAACATAAACAAAGGTAGATTGTACATAGGCATTTTTTCCTACAATCTAAGTCTTCAGAGCTTTGATTGAACTCTAAAGGTATTTTACAGACAAAATAAGGTAATGTGTTGTGCTGTGAAAATTATGCATTCATTCTGTTATATAAATACTTGGTTTATTTTCTACCTTCATCCCTACCTGAGGCCTCCGTCAACAGCCAGAATGAGTTCCTTCCATGAAGTAAATAATAAGTACCCTATAAATGTTAGTTGTTGTTAACAGATCATTAAACTACTTTGCACATCTACAAATGTCTGTTTAGAATAATATCCAAATAATAGTGTTCCCAAGTCAAAGCGACCACAGTGTCTTAAGGATGTTCATATATATTACCAAACTGCCTGCCTCAGAAAGGTGGTAGCAATTTCTTCTTCCACAAGTAGTATGTGAGGACTTTCAGAGCACTCTTGCTAAAATTAGATGTTGTCAGTTTTTAGGTAGTTTTTATGTTCTCATTTTTAAAGTTACTTTCCTTCCCTTTGTTTCTAGTCTGTGTGCTTGCATTTCACTTTGTGACTCCTTACCATCAGTTATTTTATAAGATATGCCTTCCCCAGAGTTAAGGCACGTATAATTAGATAGTTGTGTGATATAGTACCTTCAATCTCCATTTATAATTCCAGAGCATTCTGACCCTCAGGCTTTGGAATAGGTCACACTTCTCTCCTATCAGGCCACTAGATATTTCAGATGATCCCAAGTGGTCTCCTGCCCTCTTTCATTGTGCCTTTGTTATAGCTGTCATTATGGATTGTTTCAGTCGCACATATAATTGCTTCATTGCTAGTAACTGCCTTAATGTTGTCACAGACCTTATTGGCTCTTCTTACCTCGGATTTACATATAGCATCCCAGGGCTTTCTTTAGGGCATTTACCATTTTTCCTCCAAATGATCTGGTGACAGTGTACAGCTATTCAAGTTTTCATCAGCCGGCAGATGATATGGTCTTTCTTCTTTGCTGCCACAAGCCAGAAAAGAGAGGAAATTGGGGAAATGCTTTCATTACTGCACTTCAAGGAGACTGTCGTGGAGTCAGGGAGGGAAGTTTCCCTGAGTTACACCGCATCTGACACTGGAAGATGCTCTTATGGGCAGCTTCATCCCTTCGTGATGCCTGAAATGAAGGCACTTCATCATCTTTCTTGCCAGTCCTACTTCAAGCAGCCAAATAGACATCTTCTGATGCCAGTCACCTTCCCTGTTTACTTCTTACTCTATAGAAGGGAGTCTGAGGAATTTTTTTGCCATCTAACCTGTTACTTCTACATACTGGATATGTAAGATTTTATGGTTTCTTGAAGCCCATTATTTTCATTTGGAAATGGGGAGGAAATAAAATAGGGATTGCCACCAATTGCAGATGAGGGCACTGATAAATTTTATGGATCAGATAGCAGTTGTGAATGTGGAGTTCCATTTACACTGAAATGGTGTCCTAAATTAGGCTCACAAGCTAGCCACCGAAGTCTATCACCACTATAATGCGGTGGCCCTCAAATACCCTAGGACCAATCTGAATTTCACATCTCATGTCTACAGAGAGTAAACCAAAAGAGCCCATACTCTTTAAGTGGAAGGATTTGGACGCTTAGGGTCCACTGGGCAATCTACACCTGGCAGGAAGGCTACCTTTGGGATAAAAGTCCCTAACCTGTTCATCTTTTCACTGCTTTTTTCCCCTCCATTTTCAAACTCTCATGTTCCTTAAAGTTGCAGCTTTTCTTTTTGTTTACCCATGGGCACTTGCTTGACAAGGGATTCTGGAAAAAAGCTTCTTCCTGAGGCACTGAGCCCCTCAAGTGCCAGCCACTTTGTGGCAGGTCTTCTTTGGTCCCCAGAGTGTCTCCTAATGTAGGCAAAGCCTATACGATTTATTTATAAATCAGGCTATTAGATACTGATTTAATACAGCAGTTTTTGCCTAAATGATTTGTAGATTATTTTTGGTTAGGCAGCCTGGCCCCATAATTGTTGGCCACTTCTTGATCAGAGTCAAGATTACACCTACATGGCTTCATAAAAAGGGGGCTTCTCCAGGACAGCCGTGCAGTTCTTCTTGCACCTGGTAGGAGCTTAGAGCCTCCCCTGACCAGATGATGTAGGATCTAGTTTCTCTGAGAATCCTCAGGATATGAGAACACCACACCCCCATTTTTCTTCCCCCAGCTTGTGCCATTACCCCTCCATGTGGTGGTAAGATACCACACCCTTACCGTCCCTTTGAATAGGGGTCCGCTCTTTCTTTCCCTACTGGGTTTAGGGAGTGTGGAGGGGACTTCCAGGCCTTGCGGGAGTTCCTTCCTACTTTGTAAGTCTGTGTTCTCTGTGTAAAGATGAACTCAACTGCAGGCAAAGAATCAGCCTCTGGCTCCACCCAGGAATTAGGTCATCCCTTAATTCGATACTCCTTACAGCAGCTGTGGCTTCTAAGTGTCCCTTCTAGGGAGGTGACAGCAAAGGCTCTGTACTTACGGAATGTGTGTAGTTGGGGCAACCTGTATAGGTCTGGTGGCTTTCAGTATTCATTTTCTATATGTGCACCCAAACAACCCACAAGTTCAAGAAATTGTTCCAATAAATCAGCCAGTCTGCCTAGACTTCCAAAACAAAAAATAGTCAGAGTGGGGGACGGAATCCGTTTGCACAGGCAGAGTGAAGTGACCATTCTTATGTGAGGCAAAACCAACACACCAATCCAAGAGTCCATTGTGGACTCAGCCTCAGTCAACATTTTCATTTTCTTTCATTATTTGTCATTGTGAAATCTGCTTTCTTATAAATGCATAAGGCTATGGGACCTGTATTTTCTGCACCATGATGTGACTTTCAGTGATAATTTCTTTTTTTCCCTTTAATATTCAATTACAATAACAGTTTTCATGATGCCAAAAGACTCATTTATCCAGTTGTCTAGTAGCATGTAAACAAATGTAAACAAACTTAGGTTGTACATATGCATTTGTTTTCTACTCTCTAGTCTTCAGAGCTTTTGATTCAACCTGAAAGATAACATTTAACAGGCAGGAGAAAGCGATGTGTTGTGCTGTAACAGTTATGCATATATTCTATTATTTAGCGTCTTTTAAGTGTTTGTTCATTCCCCACCCCCATCCCCACCTGAGGCCTCCATCAGCATCCAGAACAAACTTTTCCTTCTGTGAAGTGTTCACCTTCATTAAATCTAGCCCAACACCTTACATATGTGACAAAAACTACTAGCTGTTCCCTGATAGCTGTTCTCCCTTCTTACTTAAATAAATCAATCCCTGATTTTGGCTGGATATATAGTTACCCAAAATAAAAAGTACATTTCCCGCAACCTTTGCAGCAAGATGTACCCAGATGGATAGTTTCTGGACAATGCAATGTAAACAGAAGCATCCCACGTGACTCTTGAGACATGCCCTTAAAGAAAGGAGGTGTTTGAGTTTGCCGAAGGGCTGCCAATACAAAGTACCAGAAATGTGTTGGCTTTTATAATGGGGATTTATTTGGGATAGAAGCTTACAGTTCTGATGCTGTGAAATGTCCAGATTTAGGCATCAGCAGAGATGCTTTCTCACTAAAATCAGCTGCCATGTGATGAGGAAAGATGGCCACTAATGTCTGCCAGTGGCTCTGCCTTCCCCTCCAGTATCTCTCATGTCTTGGAGCTCAGCTGAGGGCAACCAGGCATAGGGCTTGTCTCTTTCCAGGCCTCCTCTATCAGTCGCAACTGCTCTGCTTTCTCCCCAAGTTCAGCTGCAAGCTATCAGGCATATGGCTCACCTCTCCCTGGGCCTCAGCTCTTTAGCCTCTGGGGGCTTCTCTACTTGCAGCTCAGCTGTGGGCAAACTGGAGTCCTTTCTCTCACATTGCAGGATCAAATATGGCGGCTCCCTTTCTCTGTGTGTCTCTCTCTGTGTGTCTCCATTTTTATCAGACTCATCAAGAGGGCAGAGACTCAACCTGAGTCATGCCTCACTGATGTAGTCCAGTCAGAAGGGCCTCATACCCACAGGAATGGATTAGTTTCTTTTTGGGATTCATAAAAGAGCTTCAGACTGACACAGGAGGCATGCCCTTCTTTGCCACTTCCTTCTTCCTATTAGTAGGAGTGTGGAAATGATGGCTGGTGCTCTGGGGGCCATCTTAGACCATGAGAGGAAACGATATACTGAAGATAGCAAAGCAACAAGGCAGAGGGAGTCTGGGTCTCCAATGATTGTGCAGTTACCATGTCATCCTAGGACTGCCTCCTGTGGAGTTTAATTTACAAAAGAGAGAAATGAACTTTTATCTTGTTTAAGCCACTGCTATTGTCGTTTTTCTGTCACTTGCAGCAGAACCTAATTCTACCCAATACAGTAGGTGAGAAGTGGAAAGAAAAAAAAATTAGCTCTATAACAAGAGCAATCATGTTGAAAATATTATCAAAGCCAGAGCTTACACTCAGGACTTGTAACTTTGCAGCTAATGGTTATCCCAGCCAATAGTTGTTCCATATCTTCGTAGGTAGCTAACTCAGGTTATTTGGATTGTTTACTTTTACTAGTAATGCATTTTATTAAATTCTAATTCTTAGAAACTCAGTAATCAATGTTTGTTGTCTTTATTATCAGAGCCTTTTCAGACAGAAGATCCCATTTCCCAGCTGTATGAGATTAAATGTAGTTATGGTTGAATTCATGTTTTTACTTGATTATTTATAGGGAATTTTAAGTTGTATATTTTTTCTTTTTCCTAAATTGTGGGATTTGAGAGTAATCTATCTTTTTAATACAGCTCACTCTGAATCTTGGAAAAGTTTTCCTCCAAATGTGTTGCAGGTCAGCAGTTTGTTTTGAATAAAATTTTTATAGTCTCTTCTATGTTTCCTGTATAATGTAGGCATAGTATTAGACTTTGTGAGTCAGACCTGAGCATAACGAGGATTAGCAATTCTGGCTTGTTGGTAAGGATTACATTCCGGCATCACCAGAATTTGCAGCCCATCC
The DNA here is from genome assembly GCA_029593785.1 of Cabassous unicinctus. Lineage (NCBI taxonomy): Eukaryota > Metazoa > Chordata > Mammalia > Cingulata > Chlamyphoridae > Cabassous > Cabassous unicinctus. The sequence continues at coordinate 9,539 of JAQZBX010092896.1, forward strand.
CCTTTTATGGAAGTGATCTTACAGAGTCACCCATTAGTTTCAAAGCTGTTGAATTCTACTTGTGAACGAACTATTTTAAGAGGGTTGCTACAGTTGAATGTTTATTAAGTGTTTATAAATGTTTTAGTCACTGTGCAAACAGAGAAGCAGGCGAACTTCGTGCTCCCACCTGTTCAGGTCACTGCAGCAAGCCACCTGGAAAGTTTCACATAAGTAATTGGAGTTCCACCCTTCAGAACTTCACTTTCATTAAATCCAGCAATAAGGACTTTGACATCCCCTGAAATAGCTTCTCCACATGCCCTTTGTTATTAGATTAGCTTTTTCTGAGTCCTGTAGGAAGTATCTGAAATTCAAATGTATTGCTGCAAGAGGTGATATAGACAATAACAAAAGCAATGTGGAGTGACTTGTAAGAGAAGGTTGATCAAATAGATGCCTCTAATTTGCCTTGCACCAAGGAAGAGTGATTTCCTCATTTTAAATGGTCATTGTTAGGAATTTAGAAAGGTCTGAGAAATTGGAATCATCAATAAACTTTTTTCATATGTGTGGTGGTCTGGAGATATATGTACTCCAGAAAAAAAAAAAACATGTTCTAAAACTTAATCCATTCCTGTGGGTATGTACTCATTTTAAGTAGGACTTTTTGATGAGGCTACTTCAGTTAAGGTGTGGCCCACCTCAATCAGGATGGGTGTCAATCCTATTACTGGAGTCCTTTATAAGTGGAATGAAATTCAGACAGAGAGAAAGCCACAGAGGGAGCAGCCAGAAGCTAAACACTGCCAGAACCTGGAAGAGAAGGGAGAGACCAAGAGGCACCACCACATGCCTTGCCATATGACAAGCCAAGAACCAAGGATCACCAGCGGCCAAGAACTCTAATCTTTGGGGAGAAAGCATTGTCTCAATGATGCCTTGATTTGGATATTTTCCTGGCCTCAAAACCCTGAATTAATAAATTCCTGTTGTTTAAACTGACCCATTCCATGGTATTTGCTTGAGCAGCCAAGGAGACTAAAGCAATATGAAACCACCTAAGGAAGAGATAGTCATTTGTAACCCCTTGTACCTTGTGCTCATCCCAAGTCTATAGCCTGCTTCTGTTACCTGCCCTTGCTGCCTCCCACCCTCATGAGCCTGACATCCAGAGGCCTATGGGTTTCATGGGCAGCCAAAACAAAGGCAGAGTGTTGGCATGGATAATTGTTATTAGTTTCATGATAAAGGAGACATGATTCTTAAATCCCATTAATCCACCCTGCCTCTGAGCTGTGAAGGCTGTGAGGTGGCAGAATCTCTAGACTCTGCATTGAGACCCCCTGCCTAACCTTTAGTCCAAATCCTAGCACTGATGTAGCTGTTACCTTAAACAGGAATTTTCTGTAGGCCTCACTGTCTTATTGTGGTGAAGAAGTGAGTTGGGCTAAATAATCTCAAATAATATCTCTACAGTACCAACACTTGATGCACAGAATCCTTCTGAACTAGACTCCAACTTCTAGAGTCATCTCTCTGTTCCCGAATGTAGCTGGTCCCTTCCAATCCCTTGCTTATGACCAGCCTTTTCAGATACTAACAAAGGAGAAGTTTTATTTTGGAAGTCCTCTCTGAGGTGCATCAGATTGCTTTTTCCCCAGTTCCTCATGCTCTCACGGCAGATGGGTTTGCAGTAAACATCTAGGGGAATATTTATGTCAGCGATATCAGCCAATGGTCAGAGTAATGGGTGATCTACCAGAGCCACCATCCTGCTGACTCCCATGGAGGGTCTCGACAGGGTAGACAGCTCAAGCAGAACCTAGGTCTTGCCTGGGGGAGATAAGCAAAGAGGAAAGAGAAAAGGGATAAAGGCTTCTGCAAGAGCCAAGAGGAAAAGGCCCTGAGTCTGAAACAACAACAGAGTTTCTGAGGAAGATCTTTAAGCCCACCTGTGTCCCTCGACCTGCCAAGGTTCTTGTTTTTGGCCCTGAAGATGTTCAAGAGAACTGGCCTGAGGCCTGCTATGAAAAAAAGTTCACAAAGGGTAGAGGAGAGAAAAGAGCGCATGTTCAAGGTGTACAGTAAGGGTCATCCCTGAGCCATCTGGTGATGGTAGAAGAGATAAGCCATGATAAACCCCACCCTACCCTAAAAATTGTAGCTAGCATTGAGCATGCATTCATTCGAATAAGCATATTCTGTTTATTACCTCGTGGGTAATAGGTAATATCATCTCCATTTTATTGGTGATGAAATGTGAGAGTAAAAAGGGTAAGTACCTTCCTCAAGGTCACGCTGTTATCACGTGTAGGGGCCAGGCAGTCTGACTTAGGAACGCAGCTCTCACCCACACTGCTGGAATACAGAGAGCCCTGGGGGAAGGTGTTCTCTTCTATGAGGTCTAAGAAACTATGGAATAAATAATGTTACAGTCAGCTGATACAGCAGACTGCTTTTCTTGCCACCAGCAATTTTTAAAGGCACCTTTTGTCCTACTGTGGCCTTTTTGGGTCAACATGCAGGATGAAATAAACTATGTTGAGAGAGAACAGATTTTCTTTTCTCTCCCCCACCTCCTCCATTTCTTTTCCCTTGATCTTTTCTCCCCTTCAAACCATCCATCTTTTCCCTGCTCAGCTTGCTTGATTTTCCTTTTTTATTTCTCTGTCCCTTTTTTTTTTTCTTATTTATAT
>JAQZBX010092897.1:0-12227 GCA_029593785.1 Cabassous unicinctus
CCCCTTGCCCCTCCCTTCTGGGTGCGGCCCGGCCTCTTCATTTCTCCTCTACTTCTCGGCTCCCCACCGCGGGCCGACGATCCCCGCCCCGCACCCCCGGGACCCCTCCCACTCCCCCACTTCTACAAAGAGCGACGGCGTCCCCGGCTCCCCTTGCCCGCCCACCCGGCCCCGCCGCGCCGCCCCACCCCCAGCCCTTCCCCACCGGGGCGCCGACCGGGGCCGGGCTCCCGCCTCCATCCCGGCCCCCGTACCCGGTGCAGCGGCCTCTCGGGTCCGGTGGAGCGGGCCGAGGTCCCGGGCGGCCCCGCTTCCCCTCGCGAGCGCCGGCGGCGGCGGGGCCGAGACGTCCGGAGAGCTCCGGGCCGGCGGCGCCGGGGACGCGGGGACGGGGGGCGCGGGCGCGGGGCGCGGGGGGCGGCGGCGTCCCTGGGAAAGGGCGCCGGCCGGAAACACGCGCGCCCGAACGAAAGTTCCGCGCCCCCCTAGATCGGACACCCTGGGGTGGCGCGGGGAGGGAGCGAGACCCCAAAGGAAGCCGGTCCCCGCCCCAGCCCTGTCGCTTGACAGAGACAGACCACTGAGCCGGGGCTGGGCGAGGTTAAGGAGTTTGCTCAGAGCCCCGCAACAGGGAGCGGGCACGCCAGGCCTCGCCCTCTTTCCGCGGGGCCATCTCCGCCTGCCCAAAGCCACCTGGCAACGCAGAGGCCCGGGCGAAGGGATAGTTCCGCCAGCTGAGCAAATGGGGAAACCGAGTCCCGGAGGCCGGCCATTTTCCCTGATGTGGCACAGCCATGATTGTCCCCTCCAGCAACTGGGGAAAGAGAGACTCACAGGAGGCCAGACGTCGCCAGATAGAGAGGGGTAAGGTGTGGCACTTCCCATCGGGCAGACGGGGAAACTGAGGCCCAGGCCCAGACAAGGTTATCCATCGTCGGATAGAGGAAGGAGGTGTGATGCTGCCCATCGGGCAGATGGGGAAACAGGCCTAGACAAGGCCTGGCATCGCCTGATACAGAGGGCAGGAGGTGTGGCACTTCCCACTGGGCAGATAGGGAAACCGAGGCGCGGGCAGCGGCAGCGAGCGGCCGGTCGGCTGCGGCAGCCCTACGCCAGGCGCCGATGCGGCGCCAGCCCGCTGGAGCGCTTACAGGCCAGGGGCTCGAGCGCCAGGGGCGGCCCGCGGTAGCGCGGCAGCTGCACTGGGGGGGCGCGCTCCTTGGCCCGCGACCCGCGCAGCTCTCCTCCACGTGCGCTGCGTACCTGGAGGACACGCCGCGCATATGGGTAAGCAGTTAGCGGCGCATGGGCGAGGGCGCGGTGGTCGGCAGGTCCCTGACCTAGCCGCAGCACCGAACAGGAGACACCTAGGGCGGCGGCAGCAGCACCTGGAGGGCAGCCGGGAGCAGCAGAGGGGAGAGAAGGGGTTGTTATCGCGCACTGCCAGGGCCCAGGACGACCAGGGCTATGTCCTAGAGAGTTGTCCGACTTCCTGCGTGATGGAAATGTTCTACACGACCGCCACGCGTAGCTTTTGCGCACTGGAAACGCATACTTAAGTTTGTTTGGTTTGTACCAATTTAAATGCAACTCGCCTCACGTTGCTATTGTGCACTTGAAATGTGATTGGGAAACTATTTTTCATTTTATTTAATTTTCCTAACAAACGACTGACCCAGCAGTGGACCACACTCCACCGCTGCAAGCTGGAGGCCCACAGGCCAAAAAGGGCTCACCATTATATTTAGCTTTTGACTACAAGATGTTTTGGTTTTTCTTTTTTTATGTTTATGGATTACTGGGCAATATTTTTAAAAGCCAGAAAATGCACATAAAAATTCTAATTTTTAGACACTCTTGAAACCATGGCAACAATCTGCTGGAATTGCGACAGCATCTGTCTTCAGAAAACACTGGAGTGATCCAACAACTCTGAATTAGACTAAAATTAAAGTTCCCGAGGGAAGCGGCTGTGGCTCAACTGGTTGGGCTCCCGCTTAACCTATGGGAGGCCCAGGTTCGATTCCCAGGGCCTCCTGGTGATGCCCCACGCTGTGCGGTGAGCTGACACAGCAAGATGTCCCAACAAAGGGAGACAAGCAGACAGAAAAACGGACCAGTGGGTGCAGGCAGCAAGGCAGGGATAACTAAATAAATAAAATAAATCTTAAAAAAAAAAAAAATTAAAGACCCCGAGAGCTGGGCTCCTCACCACAGCCACACTCCACACATGGCTGGTGTGATTTGAGATGTGCTGCAAATGTAAAATTTTGAGGACTTAGTTTCAAAAAATAATAATTTCATGTTGATTACATTTAGTTTACATTTAGAAATGATACTTTGCATGTATTGGGTTAAGTAAGGAATATTATTAACATTAATCTCAACTGTGTCTTTTCGCTTTTTTAATGTGGTGACTAGAACATTTTAATGGCTCACATTATATTTCTGTTGGATTCTTCATAACTTTATGGCGGGGACAGGAAGGTGAGTGGAGACTGGTGAGCTGGACAGGGCATGCTGGGTCACCCACATGCACATTTAAGCCCCTCTTGTGGCTTACATTCTCATACCTCCCACTACACCCTCTGTCTACACTAGGGATTCCCAACACAGCACTACTGCTATTGGGGCTGGATCCTTCTGTTGTGCAGGCTACCACATGTAGGATGTTCAGCAGTGTTCCTGGTCACCCACTAGATGCCAGCAGCACCCCCACACACGCCCCCATTGTGACTCCCCAAACATTTCCATGCATCTCCAAATGTACCCTGGGGGGCAAAACTGCTGCAAGCTGAGGACCAGGGGTCCACACCAACTTCCAGTCACAGCCTCAGTCCCAGATCCCTCCACTGAGTTTCAGACCCTTAGAACTAGTTGCACCAGTGACAGCCAGCCCCAGAAATAACAATGACCAAAATTTATTGAGCCCTGACTCAGTCCACCCATCCCTAAATGCAGTTATTCCTCAGCAGCCCGGGACGGCGCCTGCTTCTGCCTGCCTCCTAAGCTCTGTCTGTGGGACCCTCACACTTCTAATTTCCCCTCCCCCTCGCCCAGTAAAAGCCGCCACCCGCTACCACCACCATCAGCTTACTGCAGCAGCCCCCCACTGGGGCCCCCCACCCCTCTACCTCATCTAATCCCTCTGGCAATACGAGTGGTATTTTTTAAAAACCCATAGAATCATGTCATTCTCCAACTTCAAGCCCTCTGCACGGGGAGTGCAACCATGGACTTATTCTAGCAATGGGAAAACTTGTAACATTGATATAAAGGCAGTGATCACCAGAAGTTCTGAGGGGAGGGGGAGAGAGGAATAGGCGCAACATGGGGCACTTTTGGGACATTGGAATTGTTCTGCATGACATTGCAATGACGGATACGGACCATTATACATTTTGTTATAACCTATTAAATTGTGTGGGGCAGAGTGTAAAATATAGTCCACAGTTAGTAGCAGCACTTCAATATTTGTTCATCAATTGTAACAAATGTACCACACTAAAGAAATGTTGTTGATCAGGAAAAGTGGGGGAGAGGGAGGGGATGGACTATATGAGGATCCCCTGTATTTTCAATGTACCTTTTCAGTAATCTAAAACTTCTTTTAAAATAAAATTAAGGGAAAGCGGATGTAGCTCAAGCGATTGGGCTCCCATCTACCATATGGGAGGTCCTGGGTTCATTTCCTGGGACCTCCTGGTGAAGGCAAGCTGGCCTGCGTGGAGAGCTGGCACAACAAAAAGAGACAGAGGAGAGACAATGAGAGACACAACAAACCAGGGAGCTGAGGTGGCTCAGGTGATTGAGTGCTTCTCACCCACATCGGAGGTCCCAGGATCGGTTCTCAATGCCTCCTAAAGAGAAGACAAGAAGAGAAACAACAAGCAGACACAGAGAGCACACAGCAAATGGACAGAGAGCAGACAGCAAGCACAAAACAAGGGGGGTAGGGCATAGATAAATAAATCTTTAAAATAAGTAAATAAATAAAGTTAAGGAGCCTATGTGGCTCAGTGTTTGAGCGCCTGCTTCCCACATACGTGGTCCCGGGTTCAATCCCCAGCCCTGGTACCTAAAAAAAGCCCACCACACTGCTCCAAGAATAAAATCCCAAAGCCTTTCAAGGCCTTTACATTTGCTCTTCCCCTCTCCAGAATATTCCTCTTCAGCCCCTCAAAAAGATGTGTTCTTTTTGGCCATTCAGGTCTTGGTTTAAATAATATTTCTTCAGAGCAATCTTCACAGACAGCATTACTCAGGTAGGTGATCCCCTCTTCTGTCTCACCAGTCTATCTGTCTGTCTCCACATCTCATATCAAAATCCAGGATGACCTTGTTTGTTTCTTGATTTGCTATTTTGCCTGTCCTGGTCACGATTGTATCCTCAAACTCCAGCAAAGCTCTTGGGCAAGGGTAGGGGCTCAACTCAATATTGGTGGAATGAATGAATAAATGAATGAATTCAACCACCCTGTCCTACCATGCTCACCCTCCTGGGGCATGAGCATGATGGAGACCCACCATCGACACAGGTCTAGAGCCAAGAATGCTCTCATTTCCTCATCCACCAAAGCCAAACAGACACCCAGTTCTATCACTCCTGACCCCTGAGATACTCTGAGCCGTGTGTTCCCCTCCATTCTCCAAGCCCAGCTTTGGCTCCTTCCTCTCCCACCTCGACCCCTGAACCAGCCTCTCCCTGGAATAATGGCCTCCAGTTCCTTTCCCACACTGGCCCATGAAGAGCCTTCTCACGTGTGGGTCAGATGCAACAGCTATACCATTGAAAACCTTCCCATGGCCCCCATGACCCTCAGGACAAAGTTCAAGGTCCTCAGCCTGGAATCTGGGGCCCTTCGAGATGTGGTCCAGACACCTTCTCCACCTCATCTCTCCATTTCTGTGCTCCAGCCACACACCGAATCTCATGGCCCCTCACAGAACTTGCACTGCACAACTCTACGCACAAAGGCATAAGTGTTTTCCTCTAACTGGAAACTTCCACTTGCCTCTACCGGCCATCTCCTTAGCCTTCTGGAATCCTACCTTCCCTGACCCCCAAGCTGGTTAGGCATTTCCTCTTTGTCCTGCTCACGGGTCTACTGGCTCCAGAAGGATCTTCCTAGCACCTCCTATGCTCAAAATCCTCCCGTGGGGAAGCGGATGTGGCTCAAGCAACTGGGCTTCCACCTACCATATGGGAGGTCCCGGGTTCAGTTCCCAGCGTCTCCTGGAGAAGGTGAGCTGGTGTGGTGGGCAGGCACAGCAAGCTGACGCAAAAAGATGATGTAACAAAAGAGACACAGAGGAAAGACAATGAGAGACACAATAAACCAGGGAGCTGAGGTGGCTCAGGTGATTGAGCGCCTCTCTTCACATGTGAGGTCCCAGGTTCAGTTCCCGGTGCTTCCTAAAGAGAAAAGGAGCAGACACAGAGAGCACACAGCAAATGGACAGAGAGAGCAGACAGCGACCACAAACAACGAGGTGGGGGGGAAGGATAAATAATGTAACTCTTAAAAAAAAAAAAAAAAATCCTCCCGTGGCTATGTCTACAGTATACATTCCTTAGCCTGACATTCAAGGCCTCCCACAATCTGTCCCCAATCCCCTCTCCAGGCACCTTTCCCACTCCTCCACTCACCCATCCGTTCAGCGACAGTGAATGAACTATTCTGACTTCTCTACTCCTCAAATATGGGAACACAGCCTGTACACTCCGGAATTCCCATCCCAGCCCTCACGTCTCCATCAGATAAACAGCTTAGCCTTCGGCAATCTCCCTCCCCAGCCTAATCTACAACGCATCACCCGTGTCCTCCATTATACAAGCTCCTCAGTTCATACAGCATGTTGGTGTCCGTGGCCTCACTTAATTGCCTTAGACCAGTGACGTGCGCATCAGGGGCACTCCATGGAGCCTCAGAGGGCCCGCGGGGGCCTCGGATCTCCAGCCCCAGAGTGGCAAGACCCTACCCAAACCTGATGTCCGGTCCAGCACTCTCGCTTGTCTCTGGCGCGCCAAACCCTGCTTCTGGGTCGGTTTGGGTCCAAGTAATCTTTTCCCCAAGCTTTCTTCTGAACAACCCCCACTTCCCGGTCTCTGTAGCCCTTCGCCAGACCTACGTCGGGGGCTTTCAGCCTCCAACGCCCACTGCCCTCCCCTGAACCTTCCCGCCCCCGCGAGCTCCAGGAGGGCCGCCATAACCTGGAAGCAAACTTTAGAGTCCGGAAGTGGCTACAGAGATGAGCGCCGGCGACGGCTCTGACCTCCGGGATGGACCCGCCTCTTCCGGACTCAGGCGGGCCATGAGGTGGCCCTAGGAAAGCACTCCGACTAGAAACTCACACCCAAAAAGAAAGGTTCTTAGGTCGTTTGGGTTGCCACACTAACAATAAGAACCAAAACTAACGAATATTTATTTGAGTCCGTCACAGCAGGCAGCACGAGTTGCTACAGAGAAGTAATGGAGCAGTATGTGCAACTTTGTACTTTATCTGACAGTTGTGCATTACCTACAACACTGGACATTCTGATGTCTGATTCATCCTGTGGTCACAGAATGGGAACTCTATCCCGTTTTACAGATGGGGAACCTGAGTTCCAGAATGGGTCCGTGATTGATTCCAGGTTATAAAGAGGAGCAGTGGTAGAGTCAGGGATCCAACAAGAGACCCCCTGCCTCTCAGAGTGGCTTGGAGAATTCAGAGACCACAAGCCACTCCCTCTCTTCGTATCAAGGAAACTTGTGCCCTGAGAGACATCACATGCCTCGGGCCACACAGCAAGTAAGCAGTGAGGCCAGGCTCAGGCCCCCATCATCTGTGCCAAACACAAAGAGATTCCATGGAGCCCATTGCCTCTAGGGTCCAGAAAAGTTCCTTCCAGCCTAGTGGACCTGGATATGCTGGGCCAGGTGCTGGGCATCCTGGCAACGCCAGGGACAGAGCAGGCAGGTGTGTTGCCAAAAACCACAGGTTTGCCAAGCCACGCACCCTGGAATGAATATGGTGACATGGGTGCTTCAGAGAGAGAAAGGGCTTTAATGCAAGGCCAACTCCAATCAAATCAGTCTTAATGCAAGGTCATCCGGCATTGGAGACAGAGCCCTTCCAATCAAATCAGTCCCATGGATTTATGGATTCAAATGAGAAGTGGAGTTGTTACCATTATAATAACAAGTAACTAAGCTAAAATAGCCATTACAATTACAAGTAAAGACAACTATAGTATCATGTAAAGGAGCGGAAAATAATCATCACAATAACGAGTATAAGCCACTATAGTTAGGGGTTACAGATGTATGAAGCGATGCATCGCCAGGTTGCCGGAGTTCTTGAAGGTCTTGCCGCAGATGGCGCAGATGTAGGGCCGGAGCTCTGAGTGGGAGATGCTGTGATTCTTCAGATTCAGGGCGCTCTTGAAAACCTGCAAACACTGGGGACAAGTGAAGCCCTTGGCCGGCTCGGGCTCGGGCTCGGGCTCGGGCGGCGGGGCCTCGTCCACTGTGTACATGTAGGGGACACCATTCACGTCAATGAGCAGGTGACGGTCCTTTTGAGGGGGGGCAGGGGCCGCCGGGGAGGAGGAGGAGGCCAGTTCGGAGACAGAGGTCACCCTGGAAGGGAAGGGGTCCATGTCCTCCACAGAGAGAACAGGAGCAAAGTATACTTCGGGATCCTGAGCCTGAGGGGAGGAGAAGGGATTGAATGAAGATCTTTCTCCAAAACTCACCAGCTCAAAGCCTCTCCAGCCCACATCCCAAGATACGCGCGTCCCCCCAGTCTAACCGAGTCCACCGGCTAATGCCCCTCTCGAGGCCTCTCTAGCCAGGTGGCGTCGGTGCCTCCGCGACGCGGGCCCCTCTAGCCCAGAATTCCCAGAGTCTCTATGGTCCACGCACAGCTCTCTAGGCTTCCCCCGCCCCGCTCGACGCCGGGTACTGAGCGCTTACCTACCGGCGCCGGCTTGTGGGGAGGCGGCCTCTGGGGTCTGGGCTCGGTGGGAACGAGCTCCAGGGGTGGCCCCGGGCTCCCGGCCGCGCGGTGCGAACGGGCCGGGAGAGCCAGGACCCCGGCTTCCCCTTCCGCCGCGTGTGTGGCGAGTCGGGTCCTTAGAAAGCGCCCCGGCGGGAAGCAAGCACCCCAATCAACGGTTCCGGAGACCTGCAACCCTCACCTTTCCGCATCACACACACAAAAAAGTCAACATAAAGTCATTATTTGGCGACATGCTTGATGCAGAGGAAGGGAAGACAAAAGTAATGGCTCATGTCCAAAAAGTCATCACTTAAAAAATCACTTTATCCTTCCGGGCACTTTATCCTTCCAGGCTCAAGAAAAGTTTTGGAGAGTTGGAATTGTTGGCCACTCTGTACAGGAAACCGGAAAGGGAGAGTGATTTGTAAGGACCGGAACTACTCAATCCACTGGACAGTTGAGGAAACTGGGGCCCTATGAATTAATGTGCTGAAAATAAACAGACTCAAAAAGGGGGTGCAGAGCAAGTTTATTGAGCTAAAGTTGCATTAATGCAGGAGTGAAAAAGAGCTGCTCAAAGGGTTGAGCTGGGTGAGCAGCTGATATGGCTGCTTGAGGCAAAGGGAAGGTGTGGGGGAATGGGGGGGATGAGAGATACATGAGTTACCATGGGTACGTGAGCTGCATGAGCTATAAGGGTGTTGTGAACTATAGGGAAATGTGGACTGTCCTGGCAGGGTGTCCTTGAGGCCCAGCAACCAGGATGCTAGCGTAAGATTATAGCCACCTGGTGAAGAGCAGCGGACTTTGCTGGTGTCAGCCTGATCTCTTTGTTACAGTTCCTTTTTCTGGGCAGAGGCAGAGGTCTTAATCAGCACCATAAAGGATCATTGGTATGTCAGCCTGGTTCAGTTAGCCTGTTTCTTCTTTCTAATCACCTGGATAAAATGGAAGCTCAAGCAAATCAAAATGGTTAGTAAAATCATTTATCATCGCTGACCTGATTTTGTGATCATCAGGGTAGGTTAAACATTCGCTATATTAGAAACCATAAATGTGTCCCCAGATGTAGTTTTTCTCCCTAGTTCTGGTTTTTAGAATGCCGGTGATAAACTAAGCCCGATTTAATATATGACCATCCTGTATGGGAAAAGACTGTAACTTTGGGTATCTTTGGTCAACCTTAAGAGATACAGCAGGGCGACAGATGTGGCTCGGGTGGTTGGACATCCATCTCCCACATGAAGGGACCTGCGTTCGATCCTTGGGACCTCCAGATAAAAATTTTAAAAAGGAAAACATAGAAGGCGTGTGGGCCACCAGGCCCCATATGCGGGTGCACAGCCAGGCCCCGCGCATGGGTGCGCTGTCAGGCCCCATGAGCCATGCAGCAAGATGATGACATAACAGGAGAGTGACACAAGGGAGACCCAAGATGAGAAGCACCAAAAAACCAGGAACTAATGTGGCACAGGCGGTAGGACACCTCTCTCCCACATTGGAGATCCCGAGGATCGAATCCCAGTGAGGACAGGAGGAGAAGGATGAGAAGAGAGGGCAGGAAATGGACACAAAGAGTTGCCCAGCGAATGGACACAGAAACAGCAAAAACGGGGGGGGGGGGAGGTAAAAATGGATAAAAGTAAATAAATAAATAAATAACTCCTTAAAAAATGTAAAAAAAAGTCATTTATCATTCCAATTTCACATTAATAAGTTTGACAGAAAGAAAATGGAGTCAGTATTGATTGTTTTGACATTGATTAGGTGGTAAACCAAGGACAGAGAAGGGTGGTGGTGGTCATGGGCCCTGAGTCACACAGCTAGTTAGAATATTATGCCACATCCCTCCACAGGGCCAAAGCAGTGAAGGAAAATGATATCCAGATCTAGAGTACATCTGAACCCCAAACCCACAGCTATCCAGGAAACCCTTCCATGGTTAATGCAGCTGGGCCAGCTCCCGGGTATCCTGGAAAAGTTGGGGGCAGAGGTGCCAGGCATGACAGCAGTCATCCCATCCCAGGTGGCCAACCAATGCTAGCAGAAGTTGCTGGAGTGCTTGAAGGCCTTTCCACAGACACCAAACAAATAAGACCTGAGTTCTGAATGTGAGGCATGCTGTTATATGAAGTAGAACAGGCTCTTGAAGATTTGTAGGCACTCAGAGCAGGGGAAGCTCTGGGTGGGAGACACCCATCTCCCTTTGCATCCTCCTGAGCTGTCGCCTCCAGCCACATAGTGCATCAGTAGGTAAGTGTCAGCTTGATCTTGGGGGATCCAGGTGAGGACATAGTAGGTGACCAACTCATCCTGGTTTGCCAGTTTTAAAACTGAAAATCCCTGGTTCCTGGAAACCCATCAACCCCAAACAAATGGAGATATTTTTTCCAAGACTGTGGCAGTTTTCAAACTGAGGGAAGAAACAAAGAAGAACAAGACAAGAAACTAGTGTTGTCTTTGTCTTTTAGTGAAGCCAGAGTCAAGCTCTGGAATTGGCCTCACCCAGGCCCAGGCTTTGAAGACCTGGGGAAGGATTCCCAAAACACTGCTTGCTAAAGCCATCAATTTTGTGCCTGCATCAGTTATAGAGTCAGTCTTCCCTAATGCACCAAGACATGGGAGGGAGGCACCTAATCGTTTGAGCCACCTCCACTTCCTGTTTGTTGTGTCTCTCATTGTTATTTCTCACTGTGTTCTCTTGGTTGTGTCATCTCACTGCATCATCTTGTTGTGTCATCTTGCTGGGCCAGCCCATCACATCAGCTCGATGTCTTGCCAGTCTTCTTTAGGAGGTACTGGGAACTAAACCCGGGACCTCCCACGTGGTAGGTGGGAACCAGCTGCCTGAGCCACACCCTCTTGTGCAGAAAGCGTTCTTGAAGACCTGCTAGGGCCATCTGTAAACCAGGCAAGCGCCAGCTCCATTAACTTCCTGGTTGTCATGGGGCACTTCCACTTGCGTTGTATATGCGTAGGTATACAATATGCCCTCCTACTCAGTAAGCAAGTATCAGCCTTGAATTGGGGCAGGAGATGAGCCTGGGGGCCCACAGGAAGAGAATGGAATAGGGCCCAAGATAGGGGAGGGGTACAAGTTGGGGGCAGGAGAACCCATGGTTGTTGATAAAGTCAGGGACTTCCTCAAATCCAAAGGAGTGGCTAAAGGAAGGAGAAAAATAATAAACCAAAGGTGGAGGAGGTAAATTAAGGTTTGGGGCTGCCAAAGAACCTCTCTGTATTTCCCCATTTCTGCTTACCTATTTCATCCTCCTCCACCACCTTAAACAAATGCCTCCTCTCTCAAAAGGGCTGGGACATTTCCCATGACCATCTTTCAGGGTGCCCAACCCCTAGACTTTCTAACTTTACCACTTTTCCACATTCCCGGCATTTGCACCAGCCTCCAGGGTCTATAAACCCATTTACTGTGGTGTGCGCTGAGGGTGTCCTTATACTTCCCTGGATCTGTGTGACTCACTTTTCTTTACACTTCCCAGGGTTAGCTATCCTTGCTTTCAAACTACTCCTCAGGGGGTTTTCTTTTCACAGCTTCTGTATTCCTCCCCATCAGAGTTACCCATCTCTTCTACAATCTCTCTCGCTATATTTCCAGACTTATTTTTTTTCCTCTCCAACTCAAAGATCCCTTCTTTTCATGTTCCTCCTACATCACTTGGTGTTCCCATCCCCCAGAAGTTTCTTACCTCAGAGAGCTTGTGTCTGACCCACTCCATCAGCTCCCCAACATTACTTTCCAAGGCCCACCAAGGCCTCCCTAGCTGATGCCCCTTCTATGTCCAGGGTGGTTCTCTGACACAAAATTCCTTGATCCTCCCTAAACATCCCTACTCCAGATCAGTGTGTCCCAGCCTTCCTGCGCCTCTGGATGCCCAGCCCAGCACCGACAGGGGCTCTCTGGAGGACCCTCTACCCTCTCAGCATCCCTCCCGCATGCTTCCGGAACCCCTGCTAAGTGCCCCAGGAGGCCGTTGAGCTCCCTCCAACCATGGGGGCGGGGTCGCCGCCAAAGTCGTCCGCTCAGAAACACATGTCCTCGCAGGGAGTGTTCCAGAAGCCTTTTGTTCCACTGATATAAATCATTGGTCAGTTCCTTCATTCTTCCTTTTATTTTATTTAGGGTTTCATTTCAACATATATTCATTAAGTCCCTACTATATGCCAGCCTCTGAGAATAAAAGAATGAGCAAACGAGACCGATGCAGTCCTTCCTTCCCCCC
>JAQZBX010092898.1:0-12224 GCA_029593785.1 Cabassous unicinctus
GTGAAGCCTCTGAATCCAATCCAATCTAATATGCCCAGAGGAACAGACCAGTTCACAAACATAATCCAATATCTGTTTTTGGAATTCATAAACAATATCAAACTGCTACATTCTTTCAAACCATTTTCCCCCTTACACAATGAGTCAGATACTGTCTAAAATAAGTTCATATCATTCTTTCCTTCTTTTTTATATACTGCTGCATTCAATTTTTTCCCTTGTCCATTACTAAATATGGCCCCTTTCTAGTTTGTCTGCAGTAGGCTAGGAGGTAGAATTCAGATATGATTCTAATCAGTGCTTGAATTCCAAGAACAGAGATAGGTCTAAGGAAGATTGGGATCAAAGTAGAGAGATGCTATGAAGTCTTAAGAATCCATATACTGCTTCTTTATACATATGACCCAGGTTGCCCTTCTGTGCTATTTGTTAATAAAAAGAAAAGTATTCTTCTGTGATATTTTTCTTCAAGCACAGACAATGCATGTATATATTAGATTTCAGAAAAGCTAGGAAATTCATGAAAAAAATCATGTATGCCTTTTATGCCTAAAACTAAGTGTAATTTGAGAGATATCATGGTGTAGTGATAAAAACTGACCTGAATGGGTATCAGGAGACATGGACTATAACCTCAGTGTTGTTTTGTTTTTTCTCAGTCAGCCACATAGTTTCAAACAAGTTACTTAGATTCTCTGAGCTATTCCCTATAAATTTTAGGAGTGAACTAGATCATTGGCTTTCAAACCCATATGCAGTAAATCCCTAGGATATCTTAGGGTCTTCTGTCACGGTGAGAGGGAAACTTGATAAAGTAAGGTGCCGGGCTCCTCCAGGCTGCTCTAATGAAATTATTGCCTCCTTTGTCTTTTTTAATTAATTTATTTTAATTGGAGTTTCATGTAAGATTTTATCTGGAAAAAGTTTCATCTGCTTCAAAAATTTTCACTAAACTAGATGAACTGGTTCATCTATAACAACTTTTTTAGATGAACTGGTTCATCTATAACAACTTTTTTGAAATCAGTTGGTGTGAAATGAGACATCTAATATTGACACCTTCTGAAATGAGGATTTATTTAGTAGAAAACGACAGGTAGAAGCCTATATCTTTGGGATTTTCAGCATGGAGTCTACATACTCTTGGGGATACCTTCTCTTGTGCTGGGATATTGGCAAAACTACAGGATGAACATAACATATAATGCTATTATAAGAAGCATAGATATGATATGGAGAGTATGCAAAATTGTACAAATTGTATGCACACTAATGAGACTAGAGGGGCAACTTTGTTTTTTATCCTCTATCATTAGATGTACTTTGGTAAAGAAAAATATATGAGAATTCCTTCCTTGGTTAAATCTCAGAATCTTATCCACAGCTTTTTTTTTTTTTTTTTTTTTTTTTTTTAATTGAAATTTTTATTGAGATAATTGTAGATTCACATGCAGTTGTAAGAAATAATACAGAAAGATCCCTTGAATGGATTGCTCAGTTTCCCCCATGTAAACATTTTGCAAAACTAGTATAATATTACAACCAGGGTAATGATATTGCTATAATCCATCGATTCTATTCAGATTTCCCGTTTTACTTGTACTCATTTGTGTGCATGTGTGTATCAGTTCTGTACAGTTTTACTACTTGTTTGTGTATCCACCACCACAAAATCAACATAAAAAACCATTCCACTACCACAAGGATCCCTCATGCTGCCCTTTTATCACCACACCAAGCACCCTCCTGGCCCTCCCTCACAAGTCCCTAACCCTCTGGCAACCACTAATTTGTCCTCTATTTCTAACATTTTTTCATTTCAAAAACGTTATATGAATGGAATTGTTCAATATTTGACATTAAGCTTAGCATAATTCCCTAGAGATTTATCCAAGTTGTTGCGCTTATCAATAGTTCAGTCATTTTTGTTGTTGAGTGTTATTCCATGATATGTATGTGCCACAGTTTCTTTAACCATTCACCTAATAGACATCTGGGCTGATTCCAGATTTTAGCTATTACAGCATAACATTACTATAAAGGTTTTTGTGAGGATTTAAATTTTCATTTGTCTGGGATAAATGCCTAGGAGTGCAGTTACTGGGTCATGTGGTAGTTGGCATGTTCAGTTTTTTAAGAAAATGCCAAACTGTTTTCCCAAGTAGCTGTATTAATGAGAGTGATCCATTTTCTCCCCATTCTTGCCAGCATTTGATGTTATCACTTTACTTTTTGTCATTCCGACATATGCACAGTGATATTGCTTTGTGGTTTTAATTTGCATTTCCCTAATGGCAAATAATGTTGAACATCTTTTCATGTGCTTTTTTGCCATTTGTCCATCCACTTCAGTGAAATGTCTATTCATGTCTTTTGCCCAGTTCCTAATTGGATTTTTTTTTTCACTGTTGAATATTCAGAGTTCTTTATATGTATTCTAGATACCAGTCCTTTGTTGAATATGTGCTTTGAAAATATTTTCTCCCAATCTGTAGCTTGTCTTTTTACCCTCTTCACATGGCCTTTCACAGACAAAAAGTTTAAAATTTTGTTGAAGTCTTTTTTCATGGCTCATGCTTTTGGTGTCAAGTAAGCATTCCTATCTCTAGATCTTCAAGATTTTCTATGTTTTGTTCTAAAAGTTTTATAGTTTTATGTTTTACGTTTAAGTCCATGATCTCTTCCTTGCCGCCCCCCCCATGACTCCCTTGTCTGCTCGTTGTTTGCGCTCGTTATCTGCTCATTGTTTTTTGCTCATTGTCTGCTCGTTGTCTGTTTTACTTTGCTATGTTTTTTTCTTTAGAAGGCACCGGGAACCGAACCCGGGAACTCCCATGTGTGAGGTGGATGCTCAACTGCTTGAGCCACATCCACTCCTCATAATGTCTTTTGAGTTAATTTTTGTATACGGTTTGAGGCTGAGATTCATTTTTTTTTTTTGCCTATAGATGTCCAATTGCTCCAACACCATTTGTTGAGCCACTTTTCTTATAATATATGACTCTACTTTCAAAAATAAAGTATTTTGGGATAAGAATGATAAAGCAGGTATGAGTTAAGATTGATTCTTTGTCTCTGTAGGCATTCCTGCCTTAGGCATTAAGTAGTTAACAGATTTAAGTGTAGCTACTTGCATCAGTAAAAATTTGAGATCAATCTACTTGATATCTTGGTCTCTTAAGTATGTGTATAAGTGATTTTTCTTTCAATCAGGTGAATCCCAGACTTTATTGGCAGCAGCAGTTGAAAGAGAACGTGCAGCTACAGAAGAACTCCTTGCGAACAAAATTCAAATGTCTTCCATGGAGTCACAGAATTCTCTCTTAAGACAAGAAAACAGTAGATATCAGGCTCAGCTAGAATCAGAGAAAAATAGGCTAAGAAAACTGGAGGATGAAAATAATCGGTGAGCATGTTTTCTTGACTTACTCTTGATAGTTTTATGACAATTTGAAGCACTAAATGTATGTTGTTGCCTTTTAACTTCATAGCTCTGAGAACTAATATAGTAAGATAGTGCTGGGACTCATTGAACTTCACTTAGGGTCTTGAAATTGTGTGCTGTGTTTTGTATGTATGTGCATTTTTACAGAGAAAGGATTTATAGCTTTAATTGGATTTTTTTAAAGGATTTATAGATTTAATTGGATTTTTTTTTCATAGGAATCTACAGCCATAAAAAAAAGTTTGAAGACCATTCATTGGAGTTATTTTTATATTAGTAGGGTTTTGGCATCATTCCAGTCTTTCTAAATAAATGTTGGTTTTTTTGAAAACCACAAGCTTATAGTTCATCTATCTGATATTATATTAAGGCTGTGGTGAGTGTATTTTTGTCCGTGAGTTCTTCCTTGGATATTTTACTTTCCTTTAAAAAAAAAAGTAGGTAAAAAGGACTTATAAATCTCTGAATTTTTGCAGACATTTTTATAGACCCTTCTGACAAGCTCTTGCAGAATTCCATTGTATTATAGAATGATGGTATTAGAAAGTCCCTTTTTCAAATGAAATCTTAACCCAGACCACCAATAAATGCACTTAACTAAATGGATAAAAGCAGAGTTTTTCACTTGTAATTCAGCTTCAGAATGGAACCTAAATGATCTGGAGGGCACAGTTGGAAAATCACTAAGGTGGAACTTGTAATAGAAGTTACTACTAAATATGTAACTGAAGTAAGTAAAATAGTGAAATTTCAATAGTCTGTACTGTCTTCTTTTATATTTTGTTTAATTCCTCTGGTTTAATAGGTACCAAGTTGAATTAGAAAACCTAAAAGATGAATATGTAAGAACACTTGAAGAGACAAGGAAGGAAAAGGTACTTCTTTCTATTAGTGTTCACTCATTTCTTAGGGCTTACTTTAGAGAATGGTTGGGAAAGATAGTGAACTAATAAGATGCCAAGAAGAAATGGGTTATGACACTGCTTTTGGAATTTGGTCTTTAATAGTAAAATGAATTGGAGAATATACTTTATGCTCCTAACTTTGAGATTGATTTATTATAATGGCCTGAATTAGTGTCACAGTAATCATCTAAGTTTATCTCTCTCCTTTAGACAATGTTGAATAGTCAGTTAGAAATGGAGAAAATGAAAGTTGAACAAGAAAAGAAGAAAGCAATTTTCACTCAAGAAGCAATAAAAGAAAAGGTATTAAATTTTGTTTGTATTTCTTGTTTTTTTGGTATAACAATTTAGTAGCAGCTGTGGTTTATCATTCATTTTATGTAATTTTAGTTATACTTTATAAATACCATTGTTTATATCTATAATCAATATAGTGATAATTCAGTAGTATACTCATTGTCCCACTCAGAGTAGATTCATAGTTATCTGAATATATCCAAAGAGATTTGTGATATCTGGATTTGAAATACAGAACCTTTTGCCCCTTATTTAATGAGTTTTGTGGCCTTTCCCTGAAACCAGTGCACCTCATTTGGTCCCTAGACACTGTAACAGTAAACTGGCTTGTTTGCTTTCTTTCTGATTAATGAAAATAATTTTTCTAAAGTGAGCTTCCTATATTGAAGGGATTAGAGTATACTTGGTTGTTAGCATAATATTTAATATTATATAATCTACATATAAATTATGTATATCTACATATAAATTAAAATTACCTTTTGAATTTATTTGGAATTAAAAATAATACTCTAAAAATAAAATGGATAAGCCAGAAATGTTATGGTGTATAAAACTCATCAGCAATTATATTCTAAAGAAATAAGTTTAAATGGTGATGTGTCATATAATATGAAGAAGTTGGTTAGTATAATTGTTTCAACAAAAACATTCTCATTCCATTAATTATGTTGTAACATTAATGGGTCCTGAGATGATTTGATAAAAAATATTTAGTTTTGAATTACTCAATATTGTTTCTTTGAAAAGACTTTGGAAGTTATATCTGTAGCATTTTATGAGAGAAATAAGAATGAGTCCAAATGTTTGTTCTCTTAATCCTAGAAAATTTTTTTTCTTTTTTTTGCTCTTTAATCTGAACTGATTTTTTTTTTTTTCTTACCTTCTTAAGGAACGCAAACCATTTTCTGTTTCTAGTACTCCCACAATGTCACGCTCAAGTTCAGTAAGTGGAGTTGATATGGCAGGGCTACAAACATCTTTTCTCTCTCAGGTAAAGTTTTATTTCTTACATGAGCTTAGCTCTTAAGCTGAATAATGATAAAGGGAATACCAGATGGCAGATTGGTGATCACCATGACTTGCCATTCTATAGGCAATTCTTATGAATATTTGTGAAGGAGTACTAATTGCAGATGATTTCTACCTTTGAGAATAGAGGACATTTTAAAGCAATAATTGATAGACCAATTTTGTTTGAATCTTATAATAGAGCACAATATATAATAATGTGTATGCTTCCTTTTATTTAATTAACATAGGATGAGTCTCATGATCATTCATTTGGACCAATGTCTGCATCAGCAAATGGAAACAATATTTATGATGCTGTAAGGATGGGAGCAGGATCAAGCATTATTGAAAATCTACAATCTCAGCTAAAGCTAAGGGAAGGAGAAATTACTCATTTACAGGTATTGGAAAAATTAAATGTACTATAGAAGTAATGAAATTTGGGGGCCCAATAAATAGCACTCTTCATGTTCATCTAAATTCTGAACAAATCAAGAAATAAGATGAAATAGTGGCATGGAAAGCCCAAAATGCATCACTTATATTAATGATAAAGAGTAGCTGGAGAAAATAAATATAGAGCCAAATGAAGCTAACTGAATTCTAGAATTAGAGAGACTTATCTACGCTGACACAGGAAATGCTTGGCAGGAGCAGACCTCCCCATGTTTTGGGGCCTGCCCAGGTAAGACTTACAGGAGCAGAGAATGCCTACTCCTTACAGGCACCTCTTTTACAAGGCAAAAAAAGATAGGTTGCTGAGCTGAGCATGCCCACTTTATTCTTCCCAAATTTATCACTTAGGTAAATTGCTTCAACTTCCCCAGCAAGGAGTGAGTAGAGGGGAAGAGAGAGCTTAGAACTGCCATACCCTATGCATGGAAGGAGACATCATGAGTGGGGAGGAAGGGAGCATCTCCACATCTTATCTTGCTTTTTAAAAACTTAATGCAGCAAGAAACGTTAAAATCTTTTAGCAATTTTCATTGTTAAATTTGATATACTTCTATTCCCAATAAATGATTTTGTAAATATTGCTCTATTAAAGAAAACATCCTTGAATTGTAAAAAAGTAGATCAGAATAATCTTAATACCCATTATGTTTGTATAGCCCAGTGTGGTGTGTTTTAGGGAACTAATTAGTTCCCTTCTTCTCCTTGTTCTTGTAGTAATTTAGAATTACTGAAATGTGTGTCATTTCCTTAGATTAGAGAAACATGTAAGGTTGCATATTTCAAACAGATGATTGGATTTTCTGTAGTTCACTATCACTCTTGCATAGTAAACTATAAATGTTTTACCTCAGGAAAGTTGGAAGCCTTTTTCTGCCACTGTTCACTATTTACTCAAGAAAGAGCTATATGAAAGAGCTTTATGGTGACATGTTGATGTAGCTTTTCTTCAAAAATAATACTTTAAAAATGTTTGTATTAGTAGGAGTTTTTTTTTTTTTTTTTTTTTTTTTTTTTTTTTTTTTTTTTTTTTTTTTCTTTTCTTTTTTCTTTTTTCTTTTATTTTACCAGGAGGTCCCGGGGATCGAACCCAGGTCCCTCCATATGGGAAACGGACACCCAACCAATTGAGCCACATCCACCCCCCTTAGTAGGAGTATTTTATAAGATATGTTTTCATTTAGTTGTCTGGTAATGTTTCTCAGTTCGAAATTGGCAATCTGGAAAAAACCCGATCAATAATGGCCGAAGAGCTAGTTAAATTAACAAATCAAAACGATGAGCTTGAAGAGAAAGTGAAGGAGATACCCAAACTTCGAACTCAGCTAAGAGTGAGTATTCTCCACTTAAGGATGAATCTAAGATGTTTTAAACCAGGTATATTAAATGACATATTTTTAGTTTACATAAGTATATATGTATACTTTAGTGATTTCTTTGACAATTAAAAAGTATTCTTATTTGAGTAAAGAACTAAAGATGAATCTTTTTATTTTGCTTGTCATATTACACATTCACAGTATTTTTCACAACTTAGGCCTAGTATAGAAAAAGAACTCAATTTTATTTGGCCAAGCCTCCTTTATAAGATTGTAGTTTACATGACATTAGTAGTATTTCATTCATTGATGTTATATATATCATCACAATTAGCATATTTGGGTTTGAGGAGAACTGTTAAATCTTAAACAAGAATATATTTTCTTTTGATTTTACCTATGAGCTAAGTGCCATGTAGAATATAACCACAATGAAACAGAGACTAAAATTGAATCAAGTGTGCTTAAATGAGTGGGAGAGAAGACTAAGCCATATATGGGGAGAATTGTAGATATAGTGGAGAGCTATGGTAAATTGATGACCATCTGGCTTCTTGTTGTTTTTTTTTTAATTCCTTTGCTATTTATCCCAACATAGATCATAGTCTGAGCTTAAGTTTTAAAAGAAATGAATATATACTTTTATTTATGTTGTAAAGTGTTTATTGTTGACTCTTATAATATTAAAGATGTTCTATATAGTGATTTTTAAAATTGGAAACAAATATATTTTGTAGGATTTGGATCAAAGATACAACACTATTCTGCAAATGTATGGAGAAAAAGCAGAAGAGGCAGAAGAACTTCGATTAGATCTTGAAGATGTAAAAAATATGTATAAGACTCAAATAGATGAACTTTTAAGGCAAAGGCTCAGTTAACTTCTGAAAATGGCATTCCCATCAAACAATGTAAACATTTAATATCTAAATGTAGATTTCCAATAAATTCTTTAAAGAACTGGAAAGTGGGAGTCACAGTACAGTTCAAAAGTTGGAAAACAATGCTTTGCAATGTGTAATTGCAGTTACATTATTTTGTGCAATATTTGAACTTTATTTTTTTTCCCCAAGATACAATTGTTGTCTTCTGGAACTAATCTCAAATCAATATAAATTATTATAATATTTTTCCTTTTATAGGAAGAAAGATACAGGTTTTCAGTTTCGAAAAAAGCCTTTAAGTTATATCTCAATGCAAAAAAATTGGTTTCAAGAACAAGCTTCCATCTGCCCCAGTCAACAAAACTTGCCCTGAACCTGTTGAACTTTATTTTTGAAACTATTCTTTAAAGATTAATTTTTTTAAAGCATCTATTTTTTTTTTGTCTTAATTAGAGAGATTTATTACTTTATCCTCATATCAATATGGTTATGGAAGGACAGTGGCGTTCAAATATGTATTGTAGATAAATAACTAATTGTATCTATAATTTATATGTGTATATATTGAGAACATTTAAAAAATAATGTTAACATATTGAAACTTTAGAATCTTCTCCACTTAAATCTTCAGCATATCTAATTACTATTCATAAAAATGTATATTAACTGTTCAAGTAAAAGTTATTAAACTTATGGTTATTAAATTTTGAGCTAAATTTTTTTTTTAAGTAGAAGTCATATTGTCTGAAATTTAAAGGGTAAATAATTTAAACTTCTTTTTTATTTTTTGGTGTGAAAATTTACTGAATTCATGTGCTTAGCCAGATTTGGTATAGTCCTTAGTACGTGAACTTTCATCCAGCTTCCACAGTCTGTACAAATATCCCTTTGGTACCTATCAGGAGAAAGCTGTAGCTATTCAGTGTTATCTAGGCATAACTTGGATAGTGAAAAAAAATTTAAATCGCTTTGTTATGGGATGAATAACATTTCAGTGATTTTGAAAAAGGTATTGTTTTACTATTCTATAAAATGAATAAAAATACAATTATTAACATAATTTATGCTTTAAAAATTCTTTGTTCACATTTTGTAAAGCCGTATTTTTGGCACATTAAAAATTTGAGTATTTCATACTATAGAATATCCATAACAAAATAGAGAAATTATAGGAGTTAATTTAAGTATGATATTTTGAAATTTTGTATAATTTATCATTTTATTTTTTTCTTGAACCTTAAAACACAAAGTAGTGTAGAATAGCTTTTAAAAAAAGAGCTATGCCTACCAAATGTTATTTTGTTCAAAAATTAACCAGACTGTGTTTTAGATCTTTGAAATATTTTGATACATTTTCTTACTGAATGTCATTTAACTGATTTTACTTGGTAATAAAAACTCTCATTTAATTTTCAGTTACATTTTAAACACTGGTATTTTGGTGTATAAATAAGAATTTGGAAAACTTCAGGGCAATTCAAGCGACCTCATTTTCTTTCTTTTCATATTCCAGGCAGCATTTCTGTCATTGGAGCTCTGATTTGTAGTATTAATAAACTTTCAGCATGAGCCAAATTCATGAAATTAATTTTTTGTGTTTTAGTGGTAAAAAGCAGTCTAATATTTTTTTTTCAAAAATTTTATTTAATATTCAGAGACAGAATAAGAAGGATAGCAATAAGAAATGTGCAGAATTAGAAAATATAGAAAACTTCAGTTGCAGAATTCTTACAAGCATTTGAAACTAAGAGTTTAGGAATTATGAAATTGTTTTTTTAAAATATCCATTTTTTGGTGGGGAACCCTTTTAGGTTGTGAAGAAATAATTAAAATAAAATTCTTTCCTATGTCTTATAATTTTGTAATATTAAACAGATTCTTTGTTCTTAATCCTTATTAATGTCAATAAAATCAATTCAACATAAAATTAGTGTTTTCAATTTATTTAAAAATGACAAACATCTATTTAAATCTCTGATTGCATATTAACATATATTATTCTTTATCCACAAATTAAAAACTGATATTCATTCAAGATCTTATTTTGATTACACTTAGATCTCTTGATACATTTATAAATTGAGAAGGTTTGTTAAATCAAATTCTTCAAAAATTCCATCAAGTGGCAGAATAACTGGTGAATATTGGTTGCTGTGTTTCACCATTTGACGTTAAAACTTCTCTGTCCATATTCTAGTAAAATAATATTTATATATTTTAGTGGATAAAAAAATAGTTCACAATTAGATATTAACATCTTGAAATAAAACACAAAAATATTACAAATAAGAGGCATGGAGGCATGAATGTTATTTGCAGATATAGACAACTAAGCACAGAATATGAGAGTCGTTCCAACTCTTTGGAGGCTAAATTGAGACTGCTGTTTATTTTTCCTTTGCCTCTTTTTTAAGAACTTCCAGTTGTACGGTGTTTTTAACATGCGGAACGTACCAAATATATCTATTGTGATTTAGGAGATTTTAAATATGGATAATTTATGACCTAGGGAAAATGAAATTTTGCAATTAAGAAGAGGAAAAAATTTTCAGGAAAAAAATGATCCTTCAGTTGGTTTATTAACTATTTTATTTGAGTACTTATTAAAAGTGTATGATTTAAAGTATTAGAAAATAGCCACACAGAGAAAGAGAAACTATAGGTGTTTTATCTCATTGTATTACTGTTTGATTAGTATGTGTATATTTGTATTCTATTGTATCATTTTTCATTTTCATTTTAAAAAGTTAATCTAATTTCCCCTATTCTGGGTCAGTTTTAAACTCTTGACAACTTTAATTATATATTTTGTAAAGGTCTAAAAGTATAACTTAAACCATAGTTTGATGATATATATTTTAATTCTAAATGAAAGATATTGTAAATAATAAGCATTCATCTGGTTTGAATAAAGATTTTTAAATGTATTTCATTTTTATGTATTTTTATTTTTGTATTTCATTTTTAACACAAGTTAGAGTGGTCAATACCAATGAATGAAAATAGTTCCATTTTATGAAGATAATATAACGTTTATAACTTTGCAATTGATATTTTTAAAAAATGAGGATAACCCCCAGTTTTTTGTTATATAGCATAGCTAAGAATACAATTAGTATTAAACTAGTTTTTCTGAAGAAGATATGTTTTTGGAAAACATAAGTCTAAGAATTTTCTTATTGTAACTAACTGCTAGTGTCTGTAAGGAAAATTAGTGTCTATTTTTAGTCTTAAACAGTATCAAGATACCCTTCTAAAAGTCTTTAACAAATAACAACAAATAAATTAAGTTCTCCTGTTTCCTGAGTTTATGTTGCTTGTATTATTAAAATCTCCAACTTTGATCCTTTCAAATACTAAAATAGTGCTTTTACGCATATCCAATTTAGCAAATCGAAGATCTCTCTACAAAGTAGAATGGAAATTAAATGTATCTTTCTAGATACATTTTCTAGAATACACTTTTCTAAACTTCCAGGAAGATGGCAGGCTAGAAAGACATGGGATTCTCTTCTCTCCCAGAAAAAAAGCTAGAGGACAGGCAGAAACAGTCTGGAAAAAAATCTAGAGTTTAGGACACCAGGGGAAGGCTGGACACCGCCCAGAAGAGAGAGGGACAAAAGAAAAGAATTGCGATGGCAAAACTGTGAATTAAAAGCAGCAGCTGCTACTGCTGACAATCTTCCCCCACACTATAGACATTTATGAATTCTCAGGCCTCTGGGCCGGCCAACACAGAAAACGGGGGCCCCAGGGATCCATCTCAAGAAAGGAGAGAGAGAGGGACACAGCCTAAGGATGACTCAGCTTTTGACCCACAAATTTGGTCTGTGTCCCATGAGCCCTTCCAGGCTGTGTGGGGACATGCCATTGTTTACCTTGGGAACCAGCAAGGGACTAAAGAGAT
>JAQZBX010092899.1:0-12217 GCA_029593785.1 Cabassous unicinctus
AAGTTGATTCTTTGAGAAGATGAACAAAATTGGTAAACCCTTAGCTATATTATCAAAGAAAAAAGAGAGAAGATGTAAATAAATAAAATTAGAAATGTGAAAGGTGTCATTACCACTGACCCAGAAGCAATAAAATATATTATAGAGGAAAGTATGAACATCTGTATACTAACAAACTAGAAAACATTGATGAAATGGATAAATTTCTGTAAAAATATAAACAAACCATACTGACACTAAAAGAAATATAAGACCTCAAGAAACCAATCATAAGTAAAGATATTGAAACAGTCATCAAAAACCTCCCCAAAATGAAAAGTCCAGGACCAGATTGTTCACTGGTGACTTCCTCAAATCATTTAAAGAAGATCTAATAACAATTTTGCTTAAATTCTCACAATAAATTGAACAGGAAGGAATACTACCAAATTAATTCCGTGGTGCTAACATCATCCTAATACCGGAGTCAAATAAAGATATTAGGAAAAAAAGAAAATTACAGGCCAATTTCTTTAATGAATATGGATGCAAAATCCTCAACAAAGTACTTGCTACCAAATCCAAAAACACATCAAAAAATTATACATCACGATCAAGTGGGCTTTATACCAGGTATGCAAGCATGGTTCAACATAAGAAAATCGATCAGTGTAATATAATACATTAATAAATAGAAGATGAAAAATCACATAATCATTTCATTGATGCAGAAAAGGCATTTTGACAAAATGGAACATCCTTTCTTGATAAAAAACAATCCAAAAAGACAGGAAACTTTTTCAATGTGATAAAGTGCATATTTGAGAACACCCACATTATACTTAAAGCTTTCCCACTGAGATCAGGAAGAAGAAAAGGATGTCCACAGACTCCACTGTTATTCAATATTGTGCTAGAAGTTCTAGCTAGAGGAACTAGACAAGAAAAAGAAATAAAAGGCATCCAAAAAGGTAAAGAAGAAATAAATATTTCATTATTCACTGATGGTATGATACTATACTTAGAAAAGCCCAAAAATCCAGAACAAAACTATTAGAACTTATAGGTGATTTCAGCAAAGTGGTGGGATACAAGATTAATATGCAAAGATCAATAGGACTTCTATATACTACCAATGAGCGATCTGAGGAAAAAGTCGGAAAAAAATTCCATTTACATGAATGAGTAAAAGAATCAAGTATTTGGGAACAAATTTAACCAAGGACATAAAAGTATAAAACATCACTAAAAGAAATTGTTGATGATATAAGAAAATGGAAGGATACACCACGTTCATGTCCTGGAAGACTATATATCATTAAGATGTCGGTTCTACCGAAACTGATCTACAGATTTGGCACAATCTTGATAAATATTCCAATATCATATTTTGTACAATAAAAAAAACAAATTATCAAGATTATCTGATAGGATAAGGGCCTCCAAATAGCCAAAAATATCTTAAAAAAGAAGAATGATGTTGGAGAACATTCCCATTCAGAATTTAAACAATGTTATCTAGCTACAGTTGTAAAAACAGCATGGTAATGGCATAAAGACAGATTGACCAATGGAATTGAATTAAGAGTTCAGGAATAGACCCTCATATCTATGGTCAAGTGATTTTTTAAAAAATGTTTCTCAGTAAGATATGTATATCTAGTTAAAATATGTTTTTTTTTTGTTTTTATTTTTTTTTTTATTTTTTAGGTATTGGGTACCAGGGATTAAACCCAGGGCTTCATACTGGGAAGGCGGTGCTCAACCACCAAGGCACATCAGCCTCCCTAAGTTGGTTTTTCATTTGTTTTGTTTGTTGTTCATTTTTGTTTTTTTCAAGAGGCATCAGAAACTAAACCTGGGAACTCCCATGAGGGAGGCGGGCACTGAACTGCGTGATCCACATTCATTCTCTGGTGAAGTGATTTTTGACAAGTCTGTCAAATGCACTCTGCAGAGTCAGAACAGTCTATTCAACAAATGGTCCTGGGAAAAGTGTATATATAGACCTAAAGCAAGAAAAAGGACTCTTATCTCAACACTTTATACAAAAATTAATTCAAAAGGGATCAAGCACTTAAATATAAAAACAAGAATCAA
This sequence comes from Cabassous unicinctus, assembly GCA_029593785.1. Classification (NCBI taxonomy): domain Eukaryota; kingdom Metazoa; phylum Chordata; class Mammalia; order Cingulata; family Chlamyphoridae; genus Cabassous; species Cabassous unicinctus. The sequence goes on from JAQZBX010092899.1 coordinate 2,080, forward strand.
AAAAACACTTAGAAGAAAATGTAGGGAAGCTTCTCCAAGATTTTGTGGTTGGTGGTTTTTTTCTTGGACCTTACACTCAAAGCATGAGCAACAAAAGGAAAAATAGATAAATGGGGATGCCTCAAAATTAAATACTTTTGTTCTTAAAAAGACTTTTTCAAGAAAGTAAAAATGCAGCCTAACCAATAGGAAAAAAATTCTTAGGAAACCATATATATGATAAGGGATTGATCTCCATGTTATATAAAGAGATCACACAATGTCAAAATGACAAGCAACCACATTACAAAGGGCCAAAAGAATTGAATAGACATTTTTTCCAAAGTGGAAATACAAATGGCCAAAAGACATATTGAAGTATGTTCAACATCACTAGCTCTTAGGGAAATGCAAATGAATCTCAATGGAGTTGCAACACCTACTCTCCAGCTCATTGGACTAACCCAGGACAACTAACAAAGAGATTATGATGGACAATGACCATCCCAAGGAACCAATAGTGTCTCATCATCCATCCACCCTATGAGAACAAAGCCCCATCTCAACTTGTGGTGGATTGGGCATCACCATCCCAGAATCCTCAGGACTGTGGAATGCACTATGAACTGAAGTAGACTTACTGGTATTCTACTACAGACTTTTTGTGATTCTAGCAATGTAAGAACTTTATCATTAATGTGGAGGCAGTGGCCACTGGAAGTTCTGAGAGCAGGGAGACAGACAAACAGGTCTAATATGGGGGCATTTTCAGGACTTAGGAATTGTCTTGAGTGACATTGCAATGACAGATACAGGCCAATATATATCTTGCCATAACCTACAAAATTGTGCTCAAGAGACTGTAAACTACAATGTAAACTATAATCCATGCATAATGGCAATGCTCCAAAATGTGTTCATCAATTGTAACAAATGTACTACACTGATGAAACATGTTGTTAATGTGGGAAAATGTGGGAAGAGTAAGAAGTGGGGCATATGGGAATTTCCTACATTTTTTATGTAACATATATGTAATCTAAGTATCTTTAAAAAAATATGTAGTTTTAAAAAACTACAATGAGATATCATCTCACACCACAAAGAATGGCCATTATTTAAAGAACATAAAATGGCAAGTGCTGGAGATGTGGAGAAATAAGAACACCCCTTCACTATTGGTGAGAGTGTAAAATTATGCAACTTTTTATCAATAATTATTTTAAATACATGTAAGCTAGATCTTCCAACTAAAAGGCAGAACAATTGACTCAATTAAATCAAAAGATCCTTCTATATGATGTCTGTAAGTAGTTGGTGACAAGTTAAAGGATATACAAATATTTTTATTCTGAATTCAAACATATAAAATACTAAACTATTGTGAAAATGTAGTTCTATTAGAAAAAGTAGACCTCTATAATCCAGAGATTTAAAGGGCAGTATAAAATAACAATAGAGCCAATTATTCAGAAAGATATAAAAATCCTTAACAGAGCTTCATTTCATTATTTATATTTACTTTCTCCTTTTCTTTCTTATTTTAATAAAATATAAGCAAAATAATTAAAAAATTAAACAAGTTACAAAACATTTTTGTGGATGAATATAGCAATACATCTGCTGCATTAATGACTTAGTTGAAACTGCAAAACCTGAAAGGAGAAACTACACCATGATTTCTTTGTGATACCTCTAAAAGTCTCCTTCATCAGCTGGTGCGCACTGCAAAAGTGAAGATAGTTAAGCTCCACCAGCCAATGCAAAGTTCATGAAATTATGCATTTTACAAAAGTGTAAAATGGACAAGATGGACAAGATGTATTATAAATTTTAATGATAAAATCTGGATGTTATTGAAAATACAGCTTAATAAAAATTATGTAAACACACACACACACATATATATGATATATATATGTGTAGCTATGCCCAAAGGAAAATAATTGGAAGAAATTACATATCAAGATTAACAAGTTATGAGTGATTTTCATTTTCTTCTTTGAATTTTGCTATTCTAATTTTTTCATTATGAACAATGTTTACTGCCTTGATAGGGTTACACTTTTAAGTAATAAAATATATCTTAGTAAATAATATGCTTTTACATCCTAGTGGTTATTGATCTGACCTTTTAGCCACAGAGTAATTAAATATTTCTCCAAAAAATACCTTATCTACTACCCAATCAAATATTAGAACACCACAAAAAATGCTTAAAAATTGTAGTCAAAATTAAGTGACTTCTAAGAAAGAAAGTACTCTTTGGTTTAAACTTAACATGAATACATTAATTCTTGGCAAGATGCCAAGCAATCTGCCTTGGGAATTGGTCTCAAAGACCACTTGCATTATCAGTCCACAATCCACAACATAAGAGGTGCTGTGGCATTATCAGGAGGAAAGGCAAGGGATACTCTGCTCTGTTTTGTTTGCAGAAGTTCCTTGGTATACTTATGAGACATAATTTTAGGACAACTTTCCATTTGACCAGGATCTGAAGAAAATTTTATTTTACATCAGAATAAAATGAAAATGCATGCACAAAAATTTTGATATAATTTATCTCAAATAAAACTAATATATCATAGTAATTTTTGGATCCTTAAATGGTTTATCTATTCTATTTCTGAGAAAAATTTGTGTTTTAGACAGTTAATGCTGGAAGAAAATTTTTCACCTTTGGCTCATGATTAGTGTTACTGTCAAAGTTAAATTGTTTTAGTTTTGATAAAAAAAATAGATTATTAGAATATTCAAATGTATATACATGTCACTTAGGTTGAACTTAAGTAATGACAGGATTTGTGGAAATGGCAATATAGAGTTTGTGGAATCAGAAAGTACCAGCAATGTGTATATATTTTAATTTCAATTTTTGGAAGAAATTTAATTTAAAATAAACAAGTTAAAAATTCATATGTTCTAAAAATTAATATGAATGTGTAGTCTATAATATTAATACACTTATTAAAGTAGACTAGTGTTTAAATTCTGATTTGTCATGGTTATTAAATAATACCTGACACAGGAGAACAGTAAATGATGCATTAAAAATATAATTATTTATTACATATCTTGTACTTTGCTTCAGATATTAATTTTAAATGGGAATACAGTGTGATGAGCATTTTCTCTAGTTTCAACTAATTTTGTAGAAAGCTAGAACCAATACTTCATAGCTCTGTTGCTGAATAAGTTACTTAACATTTTGTGCCCTTTTTCTCAACTAAAATTGATTATGATATTAGTACCCATGAAATAATTTTCTCATCTTGATATATGTCATATTAATGGGGAGCATTTATAACAGTTCAATTTCACTCTAATTATTCAATATATGTGAGTTATAACTATATAACATCCAAATGATGATTCATAATCTAATTTTATTTGGCATTCAAAGTAAGAAAATTTCAGTCAAATTTTGCAAACTAAAATTTATAATGTATTTATAGGAATATGAAAGTAATATTTAAAATTACAAGATCAATCATATCAAGTAAAAATCTTTTTGAAGTCATTTATGCCAAGTATCATCTTTGATTTATCAACAGTTTACAAAAGTTTGGCATGATGTGAAGTAGGAATAACACAAATGTGCCTGACTTCATCCTTATGGGACTGACAGACTCTGAAGAGATCCAGCGGGTCCTCTTTATGTTATTTCTCCTGATATACATGATTACTGTGCTGGGGAATGCAGGGATGACACTGATAATTCACCTGGATCTGCAGCTTCATACCCCCATGTACTTTTTAATCAGTCACCTGTCATTCCTTGACTCAGTAACTCAACAGTCATCACACCCAAAAATTTAGAAAACGTACTGACTTCTACCAAGTTCATTTCATTCATGGGCTGCTTCACCCAGTTTTATTTTTTTGTCTTCTTGTGTGGCATTGAGTGTTTCCTTCTCTCTTGAATGGCCTATGACCGCTATGTAGCTAACTGCAATTCCCTCCACTACAATGTTCTTATGTCCAAGAGACTGTGTCACACCCTCATCACTGGTTCCTACATGATTGGCTTTACTGACTCCTTGGTCAATGTTCTTTGCATGAACAATTTGCATTTCTGAAAATCCAATGTAATCCATTACTTTTTCTGTGGCACAACCCCAATTTTAGCCCTATCTTGCACTGACACTGGTGATATTGAAATCATGATATTTACTCTTGCTGTTGCCACTGTAGTGGTGTCTCTTTTCACAATCTCTGAAAATTAATTCCACTTCAGGAAAGTGCAAAGCCTTCTCTACTTCTCCCTCCCACCTCTTGGGAGTCAGCATCTTTTATAGTACTATAATTTTTACTTATTTAAAACCAAGTAAGTCTTACTCCTTGAGAAAGGGTCAAGTGGCCTCTGTCTTTTACACTATGGTGATTCTCATGCTGAATCCACTTATTTATAGTCTTAGGAACAATGAAGTAAAAAATGCTCTAATTAGTGTCATGCAGAAGACAGAGGGTTCCAGGTAATTGAAATGAGAATGATGCCGATCAGTCAAAGGCCTCTTTTCTTTCTTTCCTGAGATATTTTCACTTGATCTCTCTCTAAAAATAACAGGAGCCTTTAATTAATTTGCATTTCTATTGAACCATCCTCTACTTCATTGCACATTATATGGAATGTTTCCAAGACTATTCTTTTATAATTCTATATGGTAATTGGAAGTAATGATATATATGTTATACTTGTGGTCTAAATATAAGTGTTTAAGGACAAGTAATATGAAAAAAATGCATCATAATCTTTCAAACTCTGTCATAGAAATCCCCTTCTATGTACCAATTTCAGATAATTTTACTATGGATAGTACTTTCAGAGGTCATTCCAACTATTCTGTAGAGAAAATTTGGCACAGTGATAAAACATGTTTGCTTTGGATTGGACATTACAAGGTTTTGATTCTTGATCCTCCACTGTTTTTGCAGACTTTCCACTGGTAAATCCCTGAACATTTAAGTCTCACTTTCTTTAACTGTACAAGAAAAAACATAATTCTAGGTCCATAGAGTTATTGTAAAGATTAAATCAGATGGTGATTGTGAATAATTTAATCCAGTGCTGATATCATGGCCATTATCACCATAATTTCAGTCTTTCAAAATTTTGAATATACAATGTGTTTTGTTATTAAAACATTCGCTGATATTTCATGTCTACTTTTGATTAATTTATTGATAAACAAACAACTCTAAAAGGCAAACAGCACTTCAAACATTTGGTCCTGGAGCAAAGTAAAATAGATAAAATTCAGTTATAGAGAAAATGTATTTAAACATTGAAAAAATTTTGGAAATATTTTAAAATATTATAGAAAATAGAAATATTCTAACCAGTTTTGATAATTTTTTCACTGTCTTGTAGACGAATATTTATATATGTATATATTTATATTACATATATATACCAAATATTTATTTTTCTATTACTCTATGCTATTTTCATTTTATACTTATCTTTACAATGTTTGGTATTTAATTCATCATGGGTGAGATCAGGATTCTCATTTTGCAATGTTTTAATACCTGAGCTCTTGTAACTTAATCAGCTTATAAATCTGTATGCAGTAATATCTCTTATGGGTCTATCTGTTAACCATTTGAAAGCCCTAATATTCTGTGTTGTGTGAACAAGCTTCATTAATTATTACATCTTTATTTAAATTCATTATGATTTTTTAAATAATCATTTATTTTCTCCTCATTTCTACAGGTTTCTTTTGTTATTTAAAATATATAAATTCTCAAAAACTTTGCTTATTTGAGTAAAATTTTAATAGAAAATATATATAAAACTAAGGATTCATAAAAATCTTAATTTTGTAACATCTCATAAATATTCATCAGGAAACTTGCTAAAATGTCCTTCAGAAATTCCTCCACAAAATCTGTGATTGCAGATTTAATTTTCTCTGCATTTCAAAGTTTATGTAAGAATATATTATTCCCATTTTCCAAGTATTTGATTATAATAAATTTCAACCTCTTAGGCATGATAATGTTTAACAACTCTTCCTTGGTTCATAACTGTCAATTAATTTATTCAAATATTTAAAATCTGTGTTATTTTTCTTTCCATTCTTAATTTGTGTGAAAATAGTAGCTTAGCATAAAAACCATATAAAGGACTTCATTATGACTTATTTTTCATTTGAAATCTATGTTGCCCAGAAACTATATTTTGTCAATTCTCTTTGAAGTTTTTACAATGAGAGATGTCACTGAATGCATTTATATTTTAATAATATATTTTTTAACTATCTTTCATCTTGTACACGCATTGTGACTATTCTTATATTTTAGCCTCTACATTTTTTGTTCTTTTTATTAATTGTGCTAGTCTTCTTTTCATTTATGTACATTTTTGTGATTTAGAAATTGTATCCTGTTGATATCTGTTGGTAAAGATGGTCAATTGATTCTGTAATTTTGCAGAAAATATTATGTTCAGGAAATGCTTAATTTTTAATTAAATTAAGGATACCCTAACTTCTTATAATATTTTTCTGTGAGCATTTTGATGTAGGTATTAAATATATGTACTATAAATTTTAAGCAATATAAAACACAAGACTTTGCATTTTCCAATCTTCCCCCTTTCATATCAATGTATACCTTAGTTTATGTAAAATGTGGTCTGAAGTTTTTTTTTGTTTGTTTTTTGCTGAGAATTCTCCAAAGCTCACTTGCTTGTTCATATTATATAAATTTATATTTATTTATTCATTTTTATAAAAGAAGTTGAATGTTTAGAGAAAACTTATGCATAAGGGGCAGAATTCCAATAAACTCCCTGTTAATAATACCTTGCATTAGTATAGTAATAAGTGTGGGAATATAATTTTAATTGTGATATTATTTATAGTCCATTAGGATTCAGTGTTAGTGTAGAACCTTCTCAATTTTTTTATTCTAGTAATATATATACCACCTAAAATTTCCCCCTTTAACCACATTTGAAATTTTTTTGTTCATAGTGCTATGTCACAATTCTATTCATGTAAAAGTCAAAGTATTTAAATAATGAAGAAGAAAATAAGACTGGAATGGAGTATGACAAAGCATGAACAGTAATTTTTGTTTACAATATGATTGGTTTTATATAATAATAGTAAAACATAAACTATATTTATTGAGCACCTATTGAGTGTCAGACAATATTCAAAGGGTTTAAGATCTATTATTAACCTGGTTTATTATCACAACATAACTCTTAGATAGGTACTTGCAAAATCTAAAATTTAATCTCCAAACAATGAAATCCATTCTCCTACTTGTCAGACAAAGACTTAGGAATCATACTGGAATTTTCTCTATGTTACATTCCTCACATCCAGTCCATCAGCATCTCACATTGATTTTATCTACAGAATATATTAGGAGTGTGGCTATTTCTCAATATTTCCTCTATCACTACCCTGGCAATCACCATATTGTCTATAAATTATTGCCAATTGTTGTTGGATTTGTTCTCTGTTTTCTGCTTTATTCCCCTTGAGCCTAATCTTAATATACAAACCATAAGTATCAGAGTGATATTAATAATAAAAAAAGAAGTCTGTTGAATCATGTCACTTTCCTTCAGAAAACCTTCAAGATTTCCCAAAACACTACAAGTAAAATTCAGAATTTTTACAAAAGCCTCCATTTCCATAATGATCTTGCCCTCCTCCTTACTCCTATCAAGTCATCCTTTACCACTGATTCTGCCAGGCTCACTTTGGAGACGTCATCCTGGCCTCCTCACATGTCCCTGTACACATTAGTCCTAATACTACCTGAACTTATTCATTTTTTACTTTTTCCAGAAATCCCATAACCCATTAACTACATGTATCTTTTCTCATTATCTTTCTGAAAAGATCATGCCTTACAACCCTATTCAAATTTCACCTGCCCCCATCTTTCTTCCTTGTTCCATTTGTTTTCCATTGCAATTACCTCCTCTAACATTCTATATACTTTGCTTATGCCTTTTCTTTCTTCTGGGTTTTCCTCCATAATAAAAGCTCTATGAGCACAGGCTTTTTTAAAACTATTTTGTTCAGTGCTATATCACTATGACTAAGAAAAGTATCTCATGAATATATTTTAAATGATTGAATTTTACAGATGATGAGACTGGGTCACAGAAAGACTGCAGAACTTGATTATGGCCAGTCAATGACTTCAAGAACAAGTTCTCATTTTAACTGAGACATTATGAAATTAGGGCTCACAATCTTAATCACAACTCTATGATATGACTTTTTTTTTTTTTTTACAAAATTATACTACCCTTATTAAAGAAAAATGGAACAATTTATTATATTTTTAAAAAATAAAGAAAACTACAGGGGTTATGGAGAGGGATTTATTGCTAGCATGCATTCTTTGCAGCTGCAGAAGAAGATTGTGACTTTGGCAATAGCAGCTAGATTTTGTCAAACATATACATATAATCCTGTTTAAAGAAACAAAGAACTTGTAAAGGAAGGAAATACTTAAAAGGTGATGTGATTGGGATATGGAAAGAACCTTATGAGTCAGGTACAGCCTGTCCTTGTGTAAGAAAGGGATTCAGAAATAGTGTGACTCAACAAAGGAAAAAGTATCATCTTTGGAAGTAACAGTGCAAACTTCACTAGGCTTTGTGGGTGACTGTTTTCCATGAGTTAACCTTGGGACCCAGGTTTCTTCTATTTTGTTGCTCTACTATCTCCCAAGAGGTTGTCCTTTTCTGTGTGGTTGAAGAAATTTCACATAGGACCCTGTCCACATTTCAGTTTGAGGGAAAAGTAACATATTCATATTGTGAAATAATTCCCACACTTTTGTCATGTGAAAAGTTTTTAAGGAAAAAAAACAATTTCATGAATAGATATAGAGTTGCTCAGGTTATTAATTTTTCTGGTGTGAAAAATTTAAGGAATAGTACATGTAATTTAAATTATGAAAGCTAACAGCAAAAATATTCATAATAGTTAATTCTGATCTTTTTAATATCTGTAGGTGATTATAGTGTCAAACTTTCTTTCATTTCTTATTTGGAAATTTTGTCTTTTGGTTTTCAGTATCATACTCTGGGGATTATTTGCCTTTGAGTAATGGAAATCCAATTTATCTTTCCCAATATTTGTGTTATTTTTATCTTAAATGTATTTTTATATGCAACTCAAGCCCTGCAATGCATTAACATAGATTTCCTTTAGGCAATTATTTTAAAGCATTTGGATAAAAAACTGCTGTTTTTATTATATCTACCTTCAGTTTTATAGTTATGCTATTATTTCTTTGAGTAGACCCAAGGCTCCTGTTATCCTATTCCTTCTGCCAAGAAAAATTTTGAAGCACAATTCTGTTTGCTATAAATTATTTCTATATGTGTCTCTGTGTTAATTTTCCTGACAAAGTCCTTATTTAGTTTTTATACTTTAAACCTATTTCAATGAGTTATGAACATGCAAAGTCCATTAATATCTTTCAGTATTTTAACATGTATCAATATTTTTTCAGGTTGGGATCATTTTTTATACTGTCTGGTAGAATTCTCATAACTTTTCTTCCATATGTTATATGTATTATCCTCTGACTGCCTTCATAATTTTCTACTTGTCTTTGTGTTCAGCTGTGAGTCCAAAGAACGTGGATGTGTTTTATTTATTAAGTTTATTTTCTATTTGCAATTTAGATTACTGGAGTCCTTTAATATTCATGGACATTAGATTGATGTCTTTCCTTATTTTCAGAAAAGTGTTGGTCATTATCACCTTAAATAATTCTTCTTATGGAATCCTTTTATATTCTTGTTGTAGTACTTTAGTTATGTCGGTAATATGCTGTTTGATATTGTACCACAGCTCCTGGATGCTATGTCTCAGTGGTTTATTTTCTCTTTTTTCTTTTGGTTAATTCCTATTGGCTTATCAACAAGTTCATTAATTTTTCTTATCTGTAATGACACTGCCAATGATACTGTTGATGGAAGTTTTTTGTGTCTTTTATTGTGTGTTGTGTGTGTGCTTTGTATCCGTTCTATTCCTTACATTTCATTGGATACTACTTGATAGATTCTATCCTTGTGATACAATTCTTCATTTATCCATGAATGTTGTTTATTCTCCCCATTAGATAGTTTAACCTAGTAATTATCAATGTTCATTAGTCATAT
>JAQZBX010092900.1:0-12202 GCA_029593785.1 Cabassous unicinctus
GAAGCTTTAGGGTTACTTTCCCTGAAAGTATTATTAACCTTCAGACAGAAGGAATTGGAGAAAGAACAAGAGAGGGTGAGCTCTTACCTCAGCACTGCCATCAATTTGCTGTGTGACTGTGGATATGTCACTTAACCTTTCTGAATATCACTCTCCTCATCTGAAATATCAATAGGATGAGACCAGCCTTGGGTGTCAAAAAGTTCTTATGAGAATAAAATGTGTATCTCAAGCTATCAAGCAAATGAATTGGTATCAGTGAACACATTCTTCAGTTTCTGAGTAGTACAGAAAGTTGCAAATATGTTGCCATGTCAATTTCTCTTATACTGGATTTTATCAGGAGATTGCAGCTTTGAGAAAATTTTGGAAGAGTAAAATTCAAGGAATTATTAACATTCATGGAATTATTAACATTATTTCAGGACATCTGGGTGAAAGGGGACGGCACTGTTTCTAACATCTAGGATTAACATTAGTTATCCCAGAGATAGGCTATATGGAGAGGAAGGAGAGAGAGCCATGGAAGCACTTAGATCACAGCCAGAACAGGGTTTAGGAAGTCAGGGGTAGAAAAATACAGAAGTCCGTTCAACCACTTTGGAAAGCAACTTGGCAATATCTAGTACAGGTAAAGAAATGCCCTAGGATACAGCATTTCTACTTCTACAAGATCCCCCCAAGGAAATTCTCAGACAAATGCAGAGAGGACTTGAACAAAAATGTTTGTCATGCTATTGCTTATAATAATTTAAAAATGCATACAACTTAAACACCCCTACTAATTAAAATGAAAAAAAAATATGTTGCATTCATGCCATGGAATATTATAAAGCAGTGAAAATAAATGACCTGTATGCACATATGTCAACATAAACAGATTGCAAGGATATAACTTTTGTACGTGTTTTACAGCTTTATTAAAGAAAGTATGATTGCTGTACAAACTGCCTACATGTAAAGCATACAATTTAAAGTTTTTACATATGTATATACTGATAAAACCATCACCATAATGAATACAATGAACTTATCATCACTCCAAAATTTCTTTGTCCGCCTTTATAATACTTCCTTTCCATCCCTCCCTGACTCACACCATTCCTATTTCCAGGTAACCACTGATTTGCTTTCTGTCTCTGCATTTTCTAGAATTTTATGTACATAAAACAGAGTATACTATATTTTCTCTGGCTTCTTTCACTCAACATACTTATTTGGAGATTCATCCATGTTTTTGCATGTATTGATAACTCATTCCTTTTTCTTGTTGGGTGATATTCCATTATATAGATGTATAAGTGGTTTATCCATCCACCTGTTGATGGAAACTTGGTTGTTTCTAGTTGGGAGCTATTACAAATAAAGTTGCTGTGAAGACTCATACACAAGTCTTTGTGTAGACCCATGCTTTAATTTCTCCTGGGTAAATACCTAGGAGTGAAATGGTTAAGTTGTATGGTACATGTATGTTTAACTTTTTAAGAAATTGCCAAACTGTGTTCCAAAATGGATGTACCATTTTACACCCCCACCAGCGTTGAATGAGAGTTCCCGTTGTGCCACATCCTCAACATGGAAATAGTCATTCTCTTTGTTTAGTGGTATCTACCTCGTGGTTTAACCAGCATTTCCCTCATGACCTAAAGACTGTGACAGTCATTCCTTGTTTTTCATGACCTTGACAGTTTCGAGGAGCACTGGTCAGGTATGTTGTGGAATGTCCCTTAATATGAGTCTATCTAGTGTTTTTCCTCATTAGACTAGGGTTATGGGTTTGGGGAAAGACTATCACAAAGATAAAGTGCCACATCTCAAGGGATACGTGATATCCATATGAAATCACTGGTGATGTCAACTTTCAACATATGGTTGAGGTAGTAATTGCCAGGGAGCTTTGACTACTGATTTGAGGTCTTTTCTCTTTTCAAAATGTATGCATTTAGTGCTATAAATTTCCCACCCAGCCCCACTTTAACTGGGTCCCATAAATTTTTTCTTAAGGATTTATTTTTTTATTTATTTACTTTTATCCATTTTTACACGCCCCCCCCCCCCGTTTTTTGCTGTTTCTGTGTCCATTCAGTGGGCAACTCTCTGTGTCCATTTCCTGCCATCTCTTCTCATCCTTCTCCTCCTGTCTTCACTGGGACTCAATCCTCAGAATCTCTGATGTGGGAGAGAGGTGTCATATCACCTGCGCCACCTTAGTTCCTGGTTTTTCGATGTGTCTCGTCTTGGCTCTCTCTTGTGTCACTCTCCTATTACATCATCATCCTGCTGCGTGGCTCGTGGGGCCTGGAGGCATACCCACGCATGGGGCCTGGTTGCCCACGCGTCTTCTATATTTTTCTTTCTTTTAATTTTTACTTGGAGATCCCAGGGATCGAACCCAGGTCCCTCCATATGGGAGACGGATGCCCAGCCACCCAAGCTACATCCGTCCCCCTCCTATATCTCTCAAGGTCGACCAAAGATACCCAAAGTTGCAGTCTTTTTCCATACAGGATGGTCATATAATAAATCAGGCTTAGTTTATCACCAGCATTCTAAAAAACCAGACCTAGGGAGAAAAACTAGATCTGGGGACACATGCATGGTTTCTAATATAGTGAATGTTTAGCTTACCCTGATTATCACAAAATCAGAACAGCGAGAATATTCGCATCCATAAATTTTGATATGCTGCTGTGTTTTCATTTTCATTCAGTTCAACATATTTTTTTATTTTGTTGAGACTTCCTCTTTGACCCAAGGATTATTTAGAAGAATGTTGTTTAGTTTCCAATTGTGTGTAGTGATTTTTTGGTTATCTTTTTGTTATTGATTTCTACTTTGATTCCATTGTGGTCAATGAACACATTTTGTATGATTTCAATTCTCTTAAACTTACTGAAGTTTATTTTATGGCCCCGGATGTGGTATATCTTGGTAGAGGTTCTGTGGGCCCTTGAAAAGAATGTATATTCTGATATTGTTTGGTGGAGTCTCCTAGAAATGTTAATTAGACCCTTTGGTTGATGGTGTTGTTGAGTAATTTTAAACTTTTTTATGTCCTCACTGATTTTCTGTCTAGTTATTCTATCAATTGTTTGGAGAGGGGTGTTGAAGTCTCCAAGTATAATTGTGGATTTGTCTATTTCTCTTTTCAGTTCTATCAGTTTTGCTTCACATATTTTGCAACTTTGTTGTTTGGTGCTTATACCTTTAGGATTGTTATGTATTCTTAGTCCCTTTCTATCTCTGGTGACTTTCTTTAAACTGAAGTTTAATTTATCTGATATGAATTCAGCAACTCCTACTTTCCTTTGATTAATGTTTGCATGATGTATCATTTCACATCTTTTTATTTTCAACTTGCCCATATCATATTTGAAGTGAATTTCTTGTAGAGAGCATATAATTGGATTGGATTTGTTTTTGTTTTTTTGTTGTTGTTGTTTTTTATTTTTCTCCACCCCTTCGTTGTTTGCACTTGCTGTGTCTGCTCATCTTGTTTTTTTTAGGAGGCACCAGGAACCAAATCTGGGACCTCTGATGTTGGAGGGAGGTGCCTAATTGCTTGAGCAATCTCTGTTCCCTGCTTTATTGTGTCTCTCATTATGCTTTTCTTCCCATGCCTCTTGTGTCATCATGTTGCGTTATCTTGTTGCATCAGCTTGCTGCACCTGCCCATCACACCAGCTCACTGTTTTATTTAGGAGGCACTGGGAACTGAACCAGGAACCTCCAATGTGGTAGGCGGGAGTTCGATCACTTGAGCTACATCCACTTCCCAGGATTATGTTTTTTAATCTACTCTGCCAATTGGTGCATTTAACTCATTTACATTCAATGGGATTAGTTATATGTTTTGGCTTAAGTCTGCCATTTTATTTTTTGCTTTCTGCTGTTCTCTCTGTTTTTCATTTCCCTGTTTTCTTTTCATGTCTTATTGTGGGTTACTTGAACATTTTTCAGAATTCCATTTTGATTTATTTTGGAGTGTATCTCTTTGTGTAGCTTTTTTAGTGGTGGTTCTGGGTATTACATAATACATCACTGTCTACTGGTGTCATTTACCAGTTCAAGTGAAGTATAGCAACCTTCCCTACCTTAAAGTCCCTTTAACCATTCTCCTTTATAATATAATTGTCTTAAATACTTCCTCTACACATGCTTAGAATCACATCGGTGTGTGTACTGGGGAGGTTCCGGAAATTGAACTTGTCTTTAGTTTTCAGAAGATTGACCATGATGTTGTCAGGTGTGGATTTCTTTGGTTTATCCTGTTTGGAGTTTGTTCAGCATCTTGAATCTATGGATTTATGTATTTCATTCTTTCTTCATGTGCTTTTCAGCTTCATCCTCCTCCTTTCCTTTTGGGATCCTGATAACATGAACATTAAACATTTTGTTGTTGTCCCACAGGTCCCTGAAGCTCTGTTCATTTTATTTTCAGTCTATTTTTTCTCTTTTGTTCATCTTGGTGGGTTGAGAATCACAGAGAAACCATACTGCAGAGAAGGGAGGTTGGAGTTTTGAGCTGGAGCCCAGGAAGTGAACACACAGGAGAAGAACACAAAGGAATAGAGACAGCTCCTTAGACATGGCAGAAGCCCTGGGGAGAGAGACAGAGTCATTCACCTGATAGTCTACAGCTGGCCTTGTTGAGAGAGCACAACAGCTGAGCCCAGAAAGAAACAGAGCCCTGGTAAGAGAGGAACCCAAGAAGCCTGAACCCTCACAGATGTTGGCAGCCATCTTGCTCCAACACGTGGCAATAGACTTTGGTAAGGGAAGTAACTTATGCTTTATGGCCTGGTAACTGTAAGCTTCTACCCCAAAATAAATACCCTTTATAAAAAACAACCAATTTCTGGTATTTTGCATCAGCACTCCTTTGGCTGGCTAATACAGTTATGATACTCTGGATCTTATTTAAACTTTCTATTTTACCTGGCTTTCTCTGACACTGCTCCAGCAGGTGAGGGGGGTACCACCTCACTATTACAACCTGGGGGTAGAAGTCCAGGTTTCCTATTCAGCCACTGTTGACTTCTGTTTTAGTTTGCTAAAGGCTGCCAATACAATATACCAGAAAATGATTGGCTTTTACAATGGGGATTTATTAGGTTAAAAGCTTACAGTTCTGAGGCTGTGAAAGTGTCCAAATCAAGGAATCATCAAGAGATGTTGTCTCACAAAGTTGCAGCTGTGGGCAATCAGAAACATGGTGGCATCATTTAAAATGCTTTCTCTCTGAGCTCAGCTGTCAACCATCAGGCACATGGCAGTGTCCACTCATCTCTTCCCTCTCCTCTGTGCCTCATCTCTTTCAACCTCTGGCTAAAGTGGCTTCCTCTCAGCCTCTATGTTCCATTGATTCCAGCTTCCGGTCCCCAGGGCCTTCTCTCTCAGCTTCTGAGTTCTTCTCTGACTCTGTGGCCTTCTTCCTGTGTCTATTCCTCTTTCTGTGTTATTCCTCCATTTATAAAGAATTCCAGTAAGAGGATTAAGACCCACCCTGGGCTACATACTACTGGAGCAATCTAATCAAATGACCCCTAACTGATCTAATCTAATCAAGGATTCACAAGGTTCAATTTAAGAATATAATTTTCTGGGGTCCACATATAAGACTCAAACCAACACAAATCCCAAGGAAGGGGGGCTCCTCATTACTGTTGAATATGGGTAGGTGTTCTGGACCTCAACTAGACTTCCACTAATATTGCTGGGATGCATAGGAATGCCCAGTATTGCTCTCCCTGTGACTTCACTAGCACCAGGGTGTGGGGATTGGCCTCATTATTGCCAGGCAGTGGTGAAAGTCCTGATTTTCCACTAGCCTCTTCTGATGATACACCAGCTGTAAAATGGAGGAGAATCATATTACCACATGGTGGTAGTGGAAATATAGGCTCCTTACCCTGTTCTCCACTGGCATTGCAGGATGGAGTTGGACCCTTATTACCTAGCAGCAGGGATGAAAGTCCCAGCTCTCTACTCTGACACCATTCTAGTGGGTGAGGGGAAGTGGAAGGGGTGCCTGATGAGGGTGGGACTCTAGGTTCCCCACTTGGCCTTTGCTAGCATGGGTAGGGCCACAGGTTTTATTTTCTTGTGTTTTACTGGAGTGTACAATTATTTTCTAAATGTTCTCTGTCGTTACGCTTCCCTTTTTATGGTCCTTTGGGCAGAGAGAATAGGCTTTTTTGTTGGGGCCTTATTTGTCTGTGCCCATTGGCTTTTCTAGGTTCCTGGCTTTCCCAGCTCCAAGTATTGGTTATGTGAGATTAAAAGACAGCCCAGGGGGAAATGGGTGTGGCTTAAGTCATTGGGCTCCCATCTACCATATGGAAGTCCAGGGTTTGATACCCGGGGTCCCCTGGTGAAAAGCAAGCTGGCCTGCACGGTGAGCTGGCCCAAGCAGAAAGCTGGCCTACAAGAGTGCTGGCCCATGTGGAGTGCTGGCCCGTGCAGGAGTGCTGGCCTGCAAGGAGAACTGGTGCGGCAAGATGATGCAACAAAAAGAGACACAGAAGAAAGAAAACAAGACACGCAGCAGACCAGGGAGCTGAGGTGGCACAAAAGATTGTGCGCCTCTCTCCCACTCCAGAAGGTCCCAGGATCGGTTCCCGGTGTTGCCTAAAGAGAAGACAAGTAGACACTGAAGAACAGACAGATTGCAGACAGCGGGCGCAAAAACAGCAGGGGGTAGGGGTAGAAATAAATAAATAAATAAATCTTTAAAAAAAAAATGAAAGAAAGAAAGCCCAGGGGAGTGGATGTAGCTCAAGTGGTTAAGCACCTGCTTCCCATGTACGAGGTCCTGGGTTCAATCTCCGGTACTTCCTAAAAATAAAATTAAAAAACAAAATAAAATATAAAATGAAATACAAGGAACTCACCACTATATCCCTCTTGGAGTCACGAGGTCCCTAGTCAATCTGCCTTCTTTTTTCCACTTTTTCGTGTCTTCTTGTGTTTGTTTTTTATATAGTATCCAAGGGTTTTACTTGTACTTAGCATGAAAAATAGGGAAAAGAATGTCTACTCCATCTTCCCAGAACCAGACTTCTTGAGTCTTTTTTTATAACTTTGATGTCTCTCTTTAGCATGCTTAATCTTTCTTCTACCTTCTTGAACATATAAAATATAATTATAATTATTGTTTTTAATGTCTTTACTAATTCTGTTATCTGTGTCTTTTCTGGATATGTTTATATTGATTAATTTTTCTCCTCATTATGGTTCATAATTTCCTATAGGGTTGGTGATTTTTTATAGTATGCCAAATATTAATTTTACCTTGATGGGTGCTATATATTTTTGTATACTTAGAGTCTTGATCTTTGTTTTGTGATACAGTTGAGTTAATTGGAAACAGTTTGATCCTTTCAAGATTTGCTTTTAAGATTAGGTGGTATCAGAACAGCCTTTATTCTAGGGCAAATGTCATCCCACTACTGAGCACTCTACCAAGTATTCCATGAATTATAAGGTTTTCCCATTCTGGCTGATGGAACCCAAACCATCCCCAGCCCTGCATGAGGGACATGGATTGTTCTTTCTAATACTCTCGGGTAGTTCTTTCCCCAGCCTTGGGTTGTTTCTTCACACACATGCTGATCGGTACTCAGCATATGTGTGTACTCAGCTGGAAACTCAAGGGGGCTCTCTACAGAGCTACAGAGCTTGCCCTCTGTGCAGCTCTCTCCTCTTTGTACTTTGCCCTGTGAATTCTAGCTACCTTGGCCTCCCCAGATTCCCAGCTCCATCTCCTCAACTAAGGGAGACCACTGGATTCCACCTGTGTTGCCCCTCCCTAAACTGTAGTCTGGAAACTCTCTTTAGGCAGTAAGCTGAGGCAATCATAGGCTTACCTTTTTTGTGTCCCCTCTCTCAGAGATCCCTGTCCTGTGCTGCCTGATGGCCAATGTCTGAAAAACATTGTTTGATATATTTTGTCTGGGTTTTGTGGTGGTGGTGGTGGTAGTGGTGGTTGTCAGTTCAGAAAGCAGGGTAAATCTTGGCTAGAAGCAAAGTCTCCCAAAGACATACTTTTGAGTGAGAAAACATGTTATTACTAAAGAATATACTTGGCCCTATGCCATTTATGTAGCTTTTAAAAACAACGCTCATGTGGTACAATGTAACATAGCATCATATATATTCAATGGGTAATAGCAGCTTAAATTAAAAAAAAAAAAAACACCTTCCAGGTATTAGGCACTGTTGTAAGTGCTCTGCTTACCTTCTTTCCCTTTGTGGAAGAGAGGCACTGGGGCTCAGAGAGGCTTAGCAACTTGCTCAAAGTCGCAAAGCTAGAAAGTGGCAAAGATGGGCTTGAAACCCAGGCAGCTTTTGAGTCTATTCCTTAACTGTTAGGCTACACTACCTCTCATGCATGTAAGTGGTCAGAACATGGACAGGAAGGACACACCAATTTCAGGATTGGGGAACCCAATCCTAAGGTGTGGGGAACCAGGCCCCCCTAAGTCCTCAGCACAGAGCCACCTGAACGACCTAGACGTAAGTTAAACGTTAGCAACCCTCCCCAGAGGGGAGAGAAAGCACAGATGGTATCATAAACCATAGTCTTCCCAAAGCAGTAAACGTCCTTCCTAGGAGCATAGTGAAAACATCACCACACCCCATGTGTATGCTTCACGTGGCCGTAGCAGGTGCTCTGTTCTCATGCCCTATGGAACTGTTAGCAGAAAGCTCTGGGTTCTGGGCTTCTAAGTTCTTAGCTTATGTCACATAAAAGAATTTAAGGACACACCATAGTGTAGGCAAGGGAGTAAGGAGTTTATTAAGAAACAAGAAAACGAGAAAAGTACATGGTCAAGGCATGACTGCAGGTGTGCTGCAGAGTGAGACACGCCTGTGGGCCCCAGGTCAGGCCTTTTCCCCCAGTTCACAGTGTTGGGGGAGGGGCCCCAGCTGTTTGCTGTTCTGATTGGTTGTCCCACCTGTCAGTTCCCAGGGGGCCAATGGTGAAGACTTTTGAGGATATCCAGGGCTTTCCCTTGACCCCAAACGGGATTCTCAATTCCAATGGGATTCTCATGGCCAAGGTCTCATGGGATCCGTCAGGAGGTTCGTGGGATCCATCAGGAGGTTTCCTGGCGGGATCTCACCACCATGTGGTCTGCCAGCCATGTTATCTGTCAGCCATGTTGTCCACCAGGCTTCAGCCACCTTCCCCCTTCCTCTGAACTAACCTGCCTCAGAATGTCCTTGTTCTAAAACCCCTTTTATATCACCCCTCATTTTCTCATCTCTTTGTGGAGCGCTAACTTCATTCATTCTTTGACCAGCTGCCATCAAAGAAGTCTCTCCTGTTTGTAAGTCCCAATAAAGCTTATGTCTGATTCTCTGCCCAGTACATTCTTTGGTCTCACGGTCATACCAACTCATGCCCTTCAGGAATTGGGTTGAAACAATTGGTGAGCCATGAGCCAGGAGACCAAAGGACCACCAGTAGCGGGCATGATCTCAGGGAAAGGAGAATCTGCAGGGGAAATCCCAGGTTGGCTTGTAACATCCATGTGAGGAGGGGTGGCTGCCCTCCTGGATGAGTGAGGACCACCAAGAGAATATGAGGTTGCCCACTTGCTTGACTGTTGTGGAATTCTGCGTGAGTGCAGGGACACCCCAAAAACACTGATGTCAACTTAGCAGTTAACTAAGGTAGGGGAAACATTCCGGCAGCAATTCTGTGAACCCCTTGCCACCTAGTTGGTGCACTTGTGGCCTAGTGCAGCTAATAGAATTAGTTTAACTACTGGAGAAGCAGAAAAACTTAGCAACATTAATGTTCTCTGTTCTGTTTCCATGTTAATTCTAATTAGACCTGGATAGCCACATTAACAAAATCGGTGCTGTTAAAGTTTAGTAACTTTGAACTGGACAACTCTAAAAAAAGAAAATAGAAAAAAAGAGAAAAATGCTAGCAGCTTTTGTAAGCTTGCAATTAAAAATATATTACAAAACTGAAAGCTCATAATACTTGTGTAAACTGTGGAAGAGTTTAATGGGATATTATTTTGACAAGGTTTTAAGTTTTATTCACATTTTATTTTGATCAGAACTTTTATTAAGTTGTTAAAAAGAACTTTCAATTTTGAATCAATAGCTTACTCTAGAACTTCAATTCTGTCTAAGTGTACTCCTGAAGAGTAATCCAGAATATATGTGTTAAATGTCTGTCTGTCTAAACTGCTAAGTTAGTGCCTTACTGCTCTTATGCTGCTCACGTATCCCTAACTGGCTGCTGGTTACTAATAATAGTGTTGCCAAGAACAAGCTTGCATATTAAAGGCAACACTGATTCCAGAGGAGATCTTAAAAGCAGTAAAAATCACAGATGTGAAATTATGAAGAGCTTGGAGATAACCATACCAAAGGAGTAAGAATTATGAGTCAAATTAGTGAGTTCTATGTTTCTGTTGGTGAGTCTTAACTCTTTTTTGTGTTTGTTGGTTTGTTCAGTACATATTTTCATACCTCCAGATGTAATATTAAATTAACAAGTGAAAATTCTTGAAAGAGCTCTATTCAAATTGCTAAAAATTAAATGACAGCTTAAATAGGTAAATGAGTACTTCTGAAGCCCAAACTGGAGAAGCCAAACAGGATAAAAAGTCACATAAAATCTGAATAAAGAAACTATTTAAAGGAAAAAAACTAAAAAGTTTTTCCTGAATTCTCCCATAATCTTTCTATAGCCTATCATGCCCCCAGGGTCTTCTCCTAACCTTGACTGAATTCCAGTAAAACTGGTTTAGGAAACTAAGGGGATGGGCTGGGTGTGGAAAGATAGGGGAAATGTAAGTTTAGCCTAGAATTCTATCTGCTAGACCTGGAAATTAAAATAATTGGAACAGAGGAGATATTATAGAATAAACCTTGTTTTGAATAGTCTGTCCCATAATTCCCCAATTAAATTTTAACAGCTTTTGAGATGACAATAATAACCCAATGGCCAAATTTCTGTAAGTAAAGAAAAAATCCTTGAAAGCTATGGAAAGATTTTTCTAAATAATGATTATAACAAATTAAACAATTATATATTCCAGAACTTGGCAGTCAGTATGCTTTTAAGGTTATTCACAATTTTAGAGTTTTATTAAAGAAAAAAAAAGGGTTTAGCCTCCTTTGGAGGAAGAAAAAAGAACATCTCTCACATAAACTATAATGGTTTCAATTTTATTTAGCTTGGGTGTAATCTCCCTAGGTTTATAGGATACTAATAAAATAAATTAGCATTGTGTGTGTTAAATCTTTAAGATGATGAAAATTGTAAGTTTATGGCTAATGAAATTATTACAAGTCTCTTTTTAAAATATTGTTTTTGCCTAAATTGAAATGAACAGTTTTTTTTTTTTCTTCACCAAACAGAATGAGGGATATGAGACTTAAATGGATATAGAAAGAAGTAAAAGGTTTGTTGAAATGAATTCACAGTTAATGCTGACTAAAATTTGATAAGTTTGTTTAAGGGAACGTGCTTTGGCCTAAGTTAAGGTGGCGGGTTTTCATAAAATCAGGATAGAAATATAAGGCTTCATGAATATAGAAAGTTATAGAAGATATTCTAGAAGGTAACATTAAGTAAGGGAATGAGTTTTGTAAAGGTGAAATTTGTCTTGAGATGAAGTAACTATAGTCTATGTTGTTATGGTGGTTATAGGAAGTTTGTAAAAGCGTTGTCTAAACTGAAGTACTTAAATGGCTAATTCCAGGAAGCCATTATTAAATAGAAACTTAAACTGATATTGATAACAAAAAGGAACTTCATAACAGGGAAACCTGTCAGAGATCACCTCAATCTGCATATTAAAGTGGTGGTAGGGGGAAAATCTTAGGTTTTCATAAGATAATGGAGAAAGTAATTTTTCCTATACTGCCAAAGTAAAATGCCTGTTAATTAATGTAATCATGGTAGAGGTATAGAAGTAAAAAGTAAAATACTAAAATGAGTTAAGTTCATTCAATATGTTATAGATTGCGTTGGAAGTACTTAGAAAGTATGAAAAGTAAGAGATAGACTTCAGTACTGTCAAACTCTCTTGTGCTTTCAAACCAGGTATCTAGTACCCTGCATGGTGTCTCTCCATTTATCAGCTTGGTTGGTCACTACAACCCCTAAAATAGTAAAAGGGTCTACCGCATCTCTGGACATGGTCCCTGAAGTAGATAGAAAGTATGC
>JAQZBX010092901.1:0-12225 GCA_029593785.1 Cabassous unicinctus
GGCTTTCTTATTTTCTGTTTCATTTAGCTCTCTTTTAATCTTTGTTATTTCCTACTTTCTACTTCCTTTAGGGGTAGACTGTTGTTGTTTTTACAGTCCCTCCAGGTGTGCAGTTAGGTCTTCAGTTTTAGCTTTTTCTTCTTTTTTGATACCTGCATTTATGGCTATGAATTTCCCTCTCAATACAGCTTTTTCTGCATCCCATAGGTTTTGATATGTTTTGTTGTCATTTTCATTCATTTCAAAGTAGTTACTGATTTCTTTTGAGTTTTCCTCCTTGACCCACTGTTTGTCTAACAATGTGTTGTTTATCTTCCTTATCTTTATGCCTAATCTGCTTCTCTGTCCCTTTCTGTGTTCCAGTTTCATTTCTTTGTGGTCAGAGAAATTACTACGTATACTCTCAATCTTTCTGAGTTCATTAAGTTTTTTCTGTGGCCTAGTATGTGGTCTATCTTGGAGTATGGTCCATGTGCATTCAAAAGGAATGTATTATCCTTTGTGTTTGGGTATAGTGTTCTGTATATGTCTATTAGGTCCAAATCCTACAATGTATTATTCAAAGTCTTTGTTTCCTTACTCTTTGTTGAGATGTTCTATCTATTGGTGATAACAGTGTAATAAAGTTCCCCACTATAATTGTAGAAGCATCTATTTCTCCACTTAGTTTTTCCAGTGTTTGCCTCATGTATTTTGAGTTGCCCTGATTAAGTGCATAAATATTTATGATTTTTCTTCCTTCTTGAAAGATTATCCCTTTTACTAATATATAGTGTCTGTCTTTGTCTCTTACAAAAGTTTTGCATATAAAGTCTATTTTGTCCAATATTATTATAGCTACTCCCACACTTTTTGGTTATTATTTGCTTGTAAAATTGTTTTTAGCCATTCACTTTCTGTCTCCTTGAATCCCTGGGTCTAAGGTGGGTTTCATGTAAACAGTATATAGATGGATCATATACTATCACCTATACATATACTGTCACCTGATATTTCCTAATGCACTCTGCCAATCTGTGTCTCTTGACTGGTGAGTTTAATCCTTTAACATTCAGTGTTATTAATCTGAAGGAATTACTTATATCAGCTATATTTTCTTTGGGTTTATGTATGTCATGTGTTGTTTTATTTCTGTTTTTGTCTTTTAGTTGCTCTTACACTCTCCTCCAACTCTCTCTTTCCTGTTTTTTTTCCTTTCAATATGCAGAACTCCCTTTAATATTTCTGGAAAGGCAATTTTCTTATTTGCATTCTCACTTAATTTCAGTTTATCTGTGAAAAGTTTGAACTTTCCATCATTTTTGAATGCAAGCTATGCTGGATAGAAAATTCTTGGCTGCAAGTTTTTTTATTTTAGTAACTTGACTATGTCATACCACTTCCTTCTTGCCTCCATGGCTTCAGATGAGAAAGCAGCACTTAATCTTATTGATCTTCCCTAGTATGTGATGGTTCTCTTTTCTCTCACTACCTTGAGTATTTTCTCTTTGTCTTGAACATTGGACAGTTTGTCAAGCACATGTCTCAGAGGAGGCCTGTTGGGATTCTACTGTTTGGGATGTGCAGTGCTCCCTGGATGTGTACATACATCTCCTTCAGTAGGGTTAGGAAATTTTCAGCCATTATTTTCTTCAACATGCCTTCTGTTTCCTTTCCCTTCTCTTCTCCTTCCAAGATGCCTATAATGCATATGTTTGTGTGCTTTGTGTTGTTTTCTAAATCCCTAAGGCCCTGCTGAATTTTTTCTATCTTTTTATCTATCTCTTCTACTATCTGTTTGATTTCAGGTGTACTGTCTTCCACCTCACTAATTCTTTCTTCTGCCTGTTCAAATCTGCTGTTATGTGAATACAGTGTCTTTTTGATTTCTTGGATTGTGCCATTCATCACCATCATATCCCTTATCAATGTTTACAATTTCTTCAATATGTTCGCCCAGTGTCTTCTTAATATCCTTAATGTCTTCCTTCACTTCATTAAGTTGGTCCATGATATTTGTTTGGACAGCTTTGATTAGTTCGATGTTCTGCATCTCTTCCTGGATTTTGTTTGTTCATTGGACTGGTCCATATCTTCCTGTTTCTTAGTATGGTTTGTCATTTTTTGTTGCCCTCTGGTCATCTTTTTATCTTGATGGGTTTATTCAGTTGATTAGCTTCTCTCTCTTCTCTAGAGTTTTATTTAGCTGCTGGTTTTGTGTGTGTGTTAAGTTTTCTCTCTGACACTTTGTTCTTCTTATTCTAATTCCTTGCTGTTTTCTATGTTCCCTTGAAGGGAAAAGTTTAGGACCAGAGAAAGCAAAAGAAGTAAGAAAAGTAAAGGAATAATAGTAGTAATTATAACAAAAGTTGAAAGAGGGAACTATAAAATTTAGTAAAATGATTATTTAACTCATTTAAGCAGTGTAGACTAATAAGAATAAAAAAGTGGAGTACCTACAATGAAATGGGAAACCAAATAGAGAAAAATATGCAGAATGATTTAAAAGGCTAGAATGATGAGGAAAGAGAGACAGAGAAAAGAAAGGACAGATAGAAAAAAGTTAATTAAAAAAGAAAACCGAATAGACAGGATAGAAATAGAAACCAGAAAAGTTGAGGACTAAATAAAGAAAGGTGGAATGCAATAACCACAACAGAAGACAGAAGATAGAAAAATGAAGGAAAGAAAAGAGATAGCATTGGTAGACAAAATCAGTATGCACAGAAAATAGGAAATCAAGCACAGTAAAGAAGGAACAAGCTAAAAGCACCTAATTTTTTTTAAAAAGGTGGGGGGAGGAAAGAGGAAAGATTCAAGAAACAAACAAACAAAAAAACCCCAAACATACTAGCAAGCAGTGAAAGAAAGTAAGAGCAGTGTTCCTTTTTGGGCCCTTGTGGAGCTTCTCAGGCTGCCTGTGATAATCAACCAATTACCTCGCAGCCTTCTCTCTGCAGGTTTTGAAGTGGGTTTTAGCTAGTAACCTAAGGTAAAAAATTTTTGAGTTAACTTTTTTTTTTTTTTCAGAAAAATAAGGGACCGAAAAGAAACTAGTATAAAAATAATGTCTATGCTTTCCCTGTCCTAAAGTGTCACCTGGATATTAGATATGCCGGTGGATCACTACTCTTAGAGGAGTCAAGAATCTAACTAGGACCTCATATATTCAAGGCAAAAACTTCTCCACTGAACTATACTTTCTCTTTGGGTCAGTTAGCTCTTCAGAAAGCTATTCAGTCACTTTCCCTTGGGCAGGTTTGACTCTTCTAGGGCAGCAGAATTGAATAGGCTGTGTGAGCAGATCTCCCCTCCCCTTTCCTGGTCAGGTTGAGTTCCCTTTTGAAATTAAAATGGGAACCTGATCACTGAGTTCGTGGCTCAGAAATGATTCTCAACCCTCTTCTAGAACACCCTGTCCTCCCAGGGGTCCCTAAATAGGCTCTTGGAAACTTACTAAGTGCTTCCTACTGCCTGACTCCTTTAGGGGAGTTGAAATTTTGATAGTTTTCAGCATGGTAATATTAAATTGGTTGACGCCACCCCCTTTCAGGCCAAGTTTCTGTGTCCCAGAGTGGATAGGTAAATCAGGCTTTCTCAGCAGATTCACCTCTCCCCTCTAGCTGGTGCCACCTCAAGCCAGCTAGTGTGCTCCAAAGCTCAAAGGGGGTCCAGGCAACCAAACTCACAGAAAGGAAACCCCTGTCTGCCCTTTACCAGAATGCTCCCACCCTTGGAGAATGCTCCCCCTTGATGGATGGCCAGCAGGAGTCAGGGCTCACTCTGGCCCTTTGCCCTGAGTGTGGGGCTTAGCCATCCATGATTTCCAGGCATGGGGCTAAAAAGTCATGCTTTTATCTTGGGCAATCTATCTCCTCCATGTCTCCACTCTGCCATCTTTTGCAAGAGAGATGGTGAGTGCACACTTAAACCAACACCATCTTGCCTAGCTCTCAGATATTGGATTTTGTTTGTAAAGTGGTCTGTACCTGGGCATGATTAAATTATGACTAGGGCTTTGATTGGGCCATGTCAATAGGATGTTGAGTCCCCACCCAACAAGTGTAAAGGGAGCCCCAACTACAGGGCGGAGCAGAGGAGTTAGTTGGAGTTTTGATGATGGAGTTTTGAGCTGGAGCCCAGGAAGTAAGCACATAGAGGGGTAGAGTAGCTGAGCCTAGAGAGAATTGAGCCCCTGGGAGAGAGAAAGAGCCAGTCACCTGATAGTCTACAGCTGGCCTTGTGGAGAGACACAAAGCCTAGAGAGACTCATAGTCTACAGCTGACCTTATGGAGAAAACAGAGGAGCTGAGCACAGAGAGAAATGAGCCCTGGGAAGAGAGGAACCCAGATAGCTTGAATCCTGGCAGATGTTGGCAGCCATCTTGCTCCAACACATGGCAAAGGACTTTGGTGAGGAAAGCAACTTACGCTTTATGACTTGGTAACTGTAACCTTCTTCCCCAAATAAATACCTTTTATAAAAACCAACTGATTTCTGGTATTTTGCATCAGTACCCCTTTGGGTGACTAATATAATATAAGCAGCATATTCCAGAGGTTAACACCAAGAAGGTTGAAGAACCATCAGGAAGATTAATACAAGAGCTCACCTGTCCTGATTATGCAATTTATAGCCATGCTTGATATATATTGGTCAGATGAGGTACACTGCTCTAAGCCCTGAGAACTGCAATGTGAAACATAAGGGATGAGTGCTTTCCAATGGAGAGATATTATAGATGCAGAATGAATCAGACCTAGCTAAACTGGTTACTCTATCTGGAAAGCCTAATCATCACTTCTTTTTACTAGACCTAATACAATCTCCACTCCTGCCTCAACTCATTCAAGAGCACCTCATTCAAAACTGACTTTCCCTTCTGGGAACTCTTATAAAACATGCAGTCAGCATCACAGACTCAAGCCCTTAATTCTTCACTAGTTATTTCTTGAATCTTTATCTTATTCCCCAAAGGTGGTGATAAGCTAAGGGAACAATACAATTTTTTTTCTATTTTTCCCACAGTATGGAGTATGATATCCAAAACACATAAATTGAAGATTGGTTCAAAATGTTGATAATTCTCCAAAAGTGGTGATGGTGACATATGAGTTAATTCTGCTATTCTTTCTATTTTTGCAATGATTGAAAATTCCCTTGATAGCAGGATTGCCAGAATTAACAAGGAAACATAGAGCATGCCCAGTTAAATTTGAATTTCAGATAAACAATGGCTAATTTATTACTTTTATTTTATAATATTTATTTAAATTGTTATAATTTAATATAGTAAAATACCATATATTATTTTAAAATATAATTAAATAACCTTATTATAATAGTTTATAATATGATTCATGTTATTCTTATATTATTATATGTTCCATGGAACATAGATTTTAGAAATATTCATTTCTTATGAAAAATTCAAATTAAACTGGATTTTCTGTATTTTACAGGCAATCAGTATAGCCATTAATTCAAACACATAATTGTTGTTGTTTAATCGACTAAAAGAAAAAATGAAAAAGTGGATGGCAGAAAAGTTGCAATGTTTTCCATAGTGTGGTCTGGTGTCACTTCATAAGAATCTGTTATGGGCCTTATTAAAAGGCAAGCTCCCAGGCATACCTTATGAGTATTTCTGCTAATGAGGCTTTATATTTGCTAAGATCTCTAGGTGATTCTGTTGCTATTGCTAGTCAAACTGGTGTCTATCCTGTTTGATACATGATATGATCCTTTACTTTCTTTGTAGTGGTATTTTTGAACTAGTTCTCCAGTCTTGTTTTTTTTGCCAGAGGCATGTCTTAAGAGACATTAATATTTCTGTTCAGTGACTCACCTGCTGAAGAGTAAAAATCAAATAATGACTCAAATATTCTAGTAGCTTTTAGAACACTTAAGCTCTTTGAATGTTCATACAGTGGCCAAGTAACATAACTAGTGTTGCACATTCTACTGATTTATATTCAACATTACCAATAAAATTGTATTTAGGAAATTTCTAACTCTCTATAGTATGTTAAGGTAAGGGCCTCCAAGGTAACAACCATCCTAGTTTGATTTAGACAGTTCCATTTTTAGCCCTGAAAGATTCATGTTTTGGACTACCAGTTCCAGTTGCCCCTGGACAAACAGCCTATGGAGGATTCTTGATCAATGCACTCATTCAACCTGATTCTGGAAGTATCAGCTTAAAGTTGATTCTCTCCACAATACTTGCATTGGGGAGGTGAAAAGAAGACTTGGTAGGGATTGGGATGGCTCTTGGTGGCCACTAGATGTTTTGGGTAAAGGAAGCCCAAAATTACACCCTCTCCCCAGGGATAGCATACATCTAATACCCAGTTGATGCTAAGGTAGAAAGCACATCCCTGTTTCTCAATTCAGGTCATCTTTGAAGGGCCATCTCAACTCCAGAGCTCAGTGTATTAGTCTGTGCTCTCCAAGGAAACAGAACTAAGAGGAGAAAACTCTCATGAAGTTGATGTTGAATTCCCCAGGAGAATCTGGTGGACTGAAGAGGACATAGAAATTCTTCTCTCTGGCTGTTGAAATAATCACTTCTCCTTTTAAGGCCTTCATCTGATTGGGTGAGATTTCTCTCTTGAAGGCAATCTGTTTTGTTGCTTGTAGATGTAATCAGCTATAGATGCAATTAACAGACTACTGGTCTAAACGCACCAAATACACTCACAAAAACAATCAGGCCAGTGCTTCCTTGACCAAATAACTGGACATCATAGCCTTGTCGACACATGAAACTTAATCATTATCACACTTCCTGTGGGATCAGTTGAGTGCACTGTCACAAATGACCTGCAACTGAACTTCTCTTTTTCCCCAGTCTGCTTTCCTCACTGACCCAACTTGAAAACCCTTCCCAATAAACCCCTACAGTCATACCTCAGATTACAAGAGTCCCAAGGAACCTGACCTACAAAGTTTGTAAAAAAAAAAAGTGGAATCATTTTAGGAAAGAGACTCATTTAGGAAACGACATCTTGGAGCCAAGTCATCTACCACTGGCTGAGAATGAGGAATATCTCACTAATGGTAGGACCAGAACTGAGAGTCCTTGGTCTGATAGCAGTGCAATTGTAAACTTTAACACCTGGAGAACTGGAAGAGGATGCACAGCAGGGTGCAAAATTTCAGGTATCTCAGAAGGTCAAAGAAGTAGTCATTTAAAGAAAATGTAACTGGATGGCTGTTGCTGGCTACTATCAATACATTTAAAATAAAGACAATAAAAGAGCAAGTATGATTAATCACTAATTTAATGATGAGTGTAAAAGCCAGAGAAACCCCTTGTCAGTAGATAATAAGACTCTCATCTCTTAGAGCCAGACAGCAGAAAACCTGAGGATCAGGCTCAGAGCTTAAATTAGAAGGGAATAGAACCTCAGTGAAGGCAGAATCCTCAAACCCAGCAAATGAGTCTTCTGAAAGGCATGGCCTTATTTGGGAATGAATGTGATCCAGAGATTGTAGATAAAGGTGTGTGCATCAAAGTTCTTTAAAGTCCTTGAAACCCTAGATATCTTCTAAACACTTTGGGTCTGCAGAAGTGGTTCATTTCTCCTCCACCCTGATTTGAAAACAATACAGATATTTTTGTCTTGCAAAAAAACCACTCACCATTCCCTCACAAGATCATAATAACTCTTGAGCCATAGGGGTGGATGTGATGGGAGAGGACAGGTGAAATTAAGTGGAAAAGAGATAAAAAATAATCAATACTCCTATTATTTTCTGTCAGGTAAGGAAATATCTGCATCTAAGTATCAAGAACAAATACAGATAATGTCATATATAGACTAGGAGGGGTGCTTTTGTAAAACAATATGAGAGAAAACATTCTAGCAGTGTCCTAGGGAATGAATTTTATTACCTTCCATTTCTCTTCATTCACATATTCATGAATCAAATCCTACCATTTTATTAACCAAAAGATGAAACAAATATCTAAATATCCTTCTACCACTTCTACCATCACTCACTTCACCAGAAAGTCATTCCCTAATCCCCCAATCCTAAATTAGTATCCATAGTTGCCTCTACTCTTTTTTATAGTGTGTTTTAATATTCTTCATAAATCTTATCACAATGTGAGATGTTTATTGGTGTGATTGATTAATCAAACAATTCAGGATGACCAAAGACAAAAACTGCACCAGACAGTATTAAACAGACAAGAATGACTTTGTTCAGGGGGCTGCTAAAGCACAGGAGAGTAGAAATCAATTTCATTGAAACAGAGACAGCAAGCTATTAAAAGGTTGGAGAAAAGGCTCTGGAAAACAGTAATGGGGGTTAATCAGTGTGATGGATGAGGGATATAATGAGGTTGCACTTAGCATGGCTCCATGCCACAGAGAGGGGTGAGGGATTTTCTGAGGTTGTGATTAGCACCACATTATTTGGAATGTTTTCCTTTGCAGTAATTAGGCCACCTGGAGTCTGTAAGGACTAGGGGTGAGGAAGAATATAAGGAAATACTCAGGTAAGAACCTCTCAGGTTCCTTGATAACAGTGATTAGAGGGAGAAAGAAGGGAGAGGTCAGATTAAGTTTGATATTTAGAATAGTTAGGATCTGAAATTGTCTTTTTTTTTATTTTCCCCTTCAGACTCAATTGTTTTACTCTGCAGCCTAACATCTATAAGGTTTATTTCAAGGTAGTCAGGAGAGGAGAGGGAGCAGGTAGTTACACATGAGAAGTGATGCTCATAGCTTGATATAGAAAAAGTAAAACAGACTTTTTCACCACCATAACTGATTTGACAATATATAACTAATTCTTCCTCTAAATTCTCATCTATGGTAGATACTTGCATTTTGTGTCAAATGAGTGAATAAATGAAAGAAGTTAATAGATTATGAAACTCATTGAAGAAACGTTCCTGTGTTTCTTCAATGAGCAGCAGTGTTTTAAAACCACATTGAGAATAATATAAGGGGGTGAGTTATTAGAAATCATTTTAGCTTAGTCAGGAAGGATAGTCTGGAAAATAAGCTTGGCCATCTAAGTCTCTGACACAAATAACTAAAATCAAAGTTCAAATTGGGAACATTACTATTGATCTTGCAGAAATAAAGAGAATTATAAAGTAATATTATGAGCAATTAATTGCCAACAAATTAGATAATCAAAGTGAAATGGACATATTTCTAAAAACACACAAATATCTCAAAGTGACTCAAAAATAGAAAATCTCAAAAAACCTATAAGAAAAAAGAGTTTGACTCAGTAGTCAAAAACAAATACTCAAGACAAGATGGCTTCACTGGTGAATTCTACCAAACGCTCAAAGAATTACCAACTCTTCTCAAATTCTTCCAAAAATGTAGAGGAGAAAGCATTCCCTAACTTATTCTAAGAGGCTAGGTTTACACTGTTAACAAAGTCAAGTAAAGGTAGCATAGGATCAGAAAATTTGAGACCAATTACCCTTATGAACAAAAAAAGCAAAAATCCTAAACAATAAGACAACCAGCAAGATGGCAGCAGAATAAGTAGCTCCTAGAGTCTGCTTGTGCTACAAGACAGTTAGTAATCTCCCAGAGCTACCTAAAACACTTGTTTGGGGGCTCCAGGAGACAAGAAGAGCATCCTGCAACATACTTGAAAGAATGGAAGGAGGAGACTGCCCATCTGCAGAGAACATTCATAATTTGAGCACTCCATGCCAGGGAAGCTGGTGCCCATCCTCCACTGGTGGCACAAGCTGTTGGAATTGGCCACTCCACATTCCAGAAATGGGGGAGAAAGAGATGACTGGGCACCAACATGAGCTAATAATTAGGAAACTTGATTGGCTAAAGTAAAAAACAAGAATGGCTAAAATTTGGACATGTACAAGTCAGAAAGAGGCTGGGAGCCACAATTTTAACTCTGCCCCCAACATGCAATGAAGCAGGGCTGACTGAACATCACAATGATGGTAGGGACCAGCTTCCTTCCATCCAGATGGATTACAGCTCTAGCCTAAGCAACAGCCCCACCTCCAGCAGGGAGGAACCTGGGGGAAACTGTGCCTGGGTCTCTGGGAAAATACAGGCCACACCATTGAGGCTGGTGATCATTCGACTATGGTGGCACAAGCCACCTTGGGAGTTGTTCTGTGGCTGGTGTTGGATGATCCAATTCCCAAAAACAAGAGAGGGAGAGACAGTTGGCCACCGACTTCAGCTACTGATTAGTAAACTTGACTGGTTGAAGTATAACCATAAGAACAGCTGAAGTTTGAAACTCTCTGCATCAGAAAGAGGGGGTAGCTGCCATTTTGATGCCATTTCTGGCATGAGGGGAAGGTGGGCTGATTGAAAACCACAGTGACAGTAGGGACTGGTTTCTGTCACCCAGATCAGCCTGCACTCCTAACCTAGGCTTCAGCTGGACCTCTAGCAGGGAGGAGGCTGGCAGGCTATGCACCAGCCTCTCTGGGTAATTGCAGGTATATTCGGCTGGTACAGACTGAATAGTTAGAAATCTACCAGAGTAATTGCAGCCATTTTGGACCGACATGGCATAGACTGCTGTTCACACCTGCAGCTCCATTCCTGCTCCAGGCAGGGGAGGAAGGGTTAAAAATCTTCATCTGTCTTTCTTAGCAACTAGAATTTAGGCATGCATGACATGGATTATTACACACGTCTGTGGATATGCACCTACCACAGGCAAAAGAGAAAGTTGGGAGAAGATTTATCTTTCCTTTGAGCAATGAAGTGAGCTTCAGCCTCCACAGCTTACAACACCAACTACATGCTTGTCTTCTACTACACAACCAGTCAGGGATAAAGGGCAAGAAAGCCCTAAACTAAAGAGAGAAACTGTACCCAGAATAAATAACATCTAGTAAGCCAGATGCCAAGATGCCAAAAACAAATTACAAAACATATCAAGGAACAGGAAGATATGGCCCAGTTAAAGGAACAAGGTAAACCTCCAGGTGACATAAAGGAGTTAGCCAACTAATCATAGATGTTCAAACAAATCTCTTTAA
Source organism: Cabassous unicinctus (assembly GCA_029593785.1). NCBI lineage: Eukaryota > Metazoa > Chordata > Mammalia > Cingulata > Chlamyphoridae > Cabassous > Cabassous unicinctus. The sequence continues at coordinate 10,995 of JAQZBX010092901.1, forward strand.
TAAATTCAATGAATTGGCTAAAAAGATTAAGGATATTAAGAAGACACTGGAGGAGCACAAAGAAGAATTTGAAATTATACAGAGAAAAATAGCAGATCTTTTTTGAATGAATGGCACAGTAAATGAACTTAAAAATACACTGGAATCATATAATAGCAGATTTGAGGAAGCAGAAAAAAAGGATTGGCAAGCTTGAAGAAATGGCCTTGGAAGGTGAACATACCAAAGAACTGATGAAGAAAAGAATGGAAAGAATTGAACAAGGTCTCAGGGAAATAAGTGACAGAAAGAAATGTGCAAACATATGTGTCATGGGTGTCCCAGAAGGAGAAGAATAAAGAAAAAGGGCAGAAGCAATATTTGAAGAAATAATAGAAGAAAATTTCCCAAACCTTTTGAAGGATATGGATATCCATGTCCTAGAAGAACAACATACTCCCATTTAAATAAATCCAAATAGAACTCCAAGACACATACTAATCAGAATGTCAAATACCAAAGAAAAAGAGACAATTTTGAAAGCAGCAAGAGAAAAGCAAGGCATAACATGTAAGGGATACCCAATTAGGTTTAAGTCCCAATTTCTCAACAGAAACCATGGAAAAAAGAAGACAATGGTAAGATATATTTAAGATGCTGCAAGAAAAAAAAAAACTTTCAGCCAAGAATCTTATATCCAGCAAGATTGTCTTTCCAAAATGAGGGTGAGTTTAGAATATTCACAGATAAACAGAAACTGAGAGAGTATGAAACCAGGAGACCAGCTTTGCAGGAAATATTAAAGGGTGTACTGTAGTCTGAAAAGAAAAGACAGGAGAGAGAAGCTTGGAAGAGAGTTTAGAAATAAAGATTATATCAGGAAAAGTAACTGAAATTCTCAAAGGAATGGTGAAAATAAAATACGACAGATAAACTCAAAGGTCAAAATGGGTGAAATAAGACCTGCCTTTACAATAATAACATTGAATGTTAATGGATTAACCTCCCCAATCAAAAATCACACTGGCAGAATAGATAAGAAAATAAAAGCCACCTACATGCTGTCTGCAAGAAACTCACCTTAGACCCAAAGAAAGCAATAGATTGAAAGTGAAAGGCTTGAGAAAGGTATTCCATGCATTCAATGCATTCAGTAACAACAACAACAACAACAAAATCAAAGCTGGAGTACCTATACTTATATTAGATAAAATAGACTTTTAAAAGATACTAGTAATGTGCAATCTGAGGA
>JAQZBX010092902.1:0-12217 GCA_029593785.1 Cabassous unicinctus
ATATAGTATCTTCTTTGCCTTTGCTACAAAAATATAACAATATTACTGTTAACTATAGTCTATAAGTTACAGTAGTTGTATGCCTTTTTAAATTGCCTTAGTTCAACACACACATAGGCTTGTCAATGGAAAAAGACTAAAACAGACCACTTACTGTAATTCAAAGTTCTACTCACCCAATTAATAAGGATGTACATTATACTGAACCTTGTGCTGCATGCTACATTTAAAATGGTTTAAGTTTTCATAATTATTAGTGTACCATCACCATTATAGAACATCAGACGAGCCCACATTGTCCTGTATCAATCAAGGACATGCATTTGGTTTACAGTACTAAGTGAGATTAATTAATTGAGATTTCATTAATTTCAAAAGAGCAGTAGGTTCAAATTCAGGTACTCTCAACTGATCTGAATTAAACTCTTTTCCTAGATTATTCCTTTTTGCTTTAGCTAGATAGGAATTATTTCAGTCTATTAAGAATTTCCAAAGCATTGTATATGTAGCTGAAGTTCTTCTTTACCTCCATCTTGCCTTCGTATTTTTGATTTAGAAAACTATATATCACTATCCTCTGAATATATGAAAGAGGGGGTTTTCCTTTTTACATGCAGAAGACATATCTAGTACCTCAGGACATTTTGCCTCCTGAGCCATAGCTTAACAGCATTAGCAAAAGCAGTTCAGCCAAAGGGGAATTGAGCAGCAGCTGAGTCAGTCTAATAATTTACACCGGGGAAAGCCCTTGGAATTCAGAGGCACACTGCCCAGCTGGAGAGACAAATCTAATCTCTGCTAATGATGTTCCTCCCTCTCTTTCCTATCAGAGCTGGGCTTTTTACACATGCGCACATAATTATATATGCACACTCGAGTCCAGTGAAGCCAAACAACACAGCGCCCAGGGTTAAATTACACAGTAAGACTTCCAGGCGTCATCTGGTCTCTATAACCTGTCTAATAAATGCTGTTCAGGGTTCACATAGTGGAGCCGTTAAAGATCTCAAAGTTCAAAAATATATACAATACTAAAATCCAAAGGTAACAATATTCTGGTTGTATTATGAGACTGAATATAATAAACTTGACTTCATAAATAAATCTAAATAATCAAATACTAGGAGACAGACATACAGACTTTGTTCCAAAAAGGACTTGAGCCTGTTACACAAAAATGCACATAGCACAATAGGTAAAGCGGTGAAGAGAAAATATGAATAAATTGTCAAAAAAAAAAAAAAGTGCCAAGATAAAAATTAGTAGACAAAAATAATTTGTATGCTAACAACTGTTAAAGATGGTTCACAAATTTGACCCAGAGCTTTCTGTGGATTGAAGAAGCGAGAAAGACACAATTAATTATCCAAGTAAAATAAAAACACACCAATTGCCCAGGAGCAGTTTTGATATGTACTAAGGCCTGAGAGACCTTTATTCCATTGAGTCTCACAAAATAAGGAAAATAAAACAGCCTCAACAATACTCTCACAGCAAATATAGTAGCAACTTTCCTAGGACAGTTACTGGACTGTCTCTCCGTACAAGCTGAGAGTCCAAAGTATTCCAGAAAAGCAATACTTACAGTAAGAGATTCCAAGTAAGTAGCTCTTTGAAAGTCTGATTTAAATCAGAAGGGCATGGACTACATGTTCTTCAGGAAATCCTCCTTGACCATTGTTTATCATGCTCAGTGTTTTAAGAAAAATGAGTAGTTAAGAATTATAGGTCATATCCTCTGTCAAGAACCAGGAATGCAAATATTCTGGGTTTCCATTTCAGGGGAGATCCATAAGTTTTAATAAGGAACCAAAAGAAGAAAAAGCTAACCCTCTTCTATGAAAACACAGGAGTCTGACCAGAATGTGTGCCTCAAAACCTCATCTCCACAAAGAGGTGAATTAAGAAAGATAAGCCTGACCGTGTGGTTGTTTGTGTTTTTAATTACAACTCATAATGTTCACATTCTGATGAAATTTTATTTTCAATATTTTTACAAATACATTTTTATACAAAGCTCTCTGCAAATAGTATCAATTATTTTAAAAAGATGGAAGCAATTTAATAGTTAATACATGTGCTGCTTTACTGAAGTAAACAGGGAGTTGGAGGGGTAGTGAGCTACCATCTGGGGCTATAAATTATAATCCTGCTACATGGTAATGGATGGAATACTGATCATGAAGCTCCCCTAGGAGAATCCATCTATCAGTGCAGCCGTCCATGGAAGGGACTAAAGAAAAGGGGCAGCTTCCGTGTACGGACAAGGAACTCTGTTATTGCAGAAGAATATAGTGATGTCAGATTTCAGAAGCACCTCTCAGATATCTTTCTCCTTCCACATGCCAAATTCCTGAATTCAGGAAATTATATGGAGAATTCTCACCGTTTAAAAATTGACAATTAGAGGGGTCTTTAGGACTCAAGGAGCTCTGGGCAAAAAACAAACAAAAACAAAAAAGCAGTGCTCAAGTGAGAGACAACAATAGGTTTAGGGCTGTTTCACTCATTTTTAATCATTTTGTTAATATCTCTTGAAAAGACAATGATGGCATTATTTACCATTAAATGAAAACCACTAATGAGAAGTTAATCTAGCAAGAAGCTACAAGATTTTGTATACATGTGCTTATATAAACTTACAGAGCTGCTAAACAAGGTACCCTATTCTCTTCTGCCTCTTACTGCAGACTAAGGGCTTAGCTGCTTTGGACTATTTCCCCAAAATATAAGAATTTTAAAGATAGTATGAGCAGGAAAAAAGAAGGCAAATTATAGGAACAACATTAAATAAGAAGGAAAACAGGAGAGAAAATAAAGTTATAAAAATAATCAGAAAATTATGTCAAAGAAAAACTCACAGGCTATTTTTTGAGGTCTCAAATTAAGCCTTAAAGGACACCTGAGATCATTCTTAGAAAACAAATACAGTTAGATGTGCTAAAACAACTGGATTTTTGGCATGCTGCTTAAATACCTAAAGCTTAAGACCTGCCATGTCTTCTAAGACTTTAAGTGCTTTTATAGACTGCTTCACATCAATTCTCACCATAGCCATCTAAGAAAGGCATCCCTTAGATTTGCCAGCAAAATCACAAGACTACACACACATGAACAAACTCCCAGGTGGTCACTTATCAAATAGTTTCTATTCTGTTCATTCATTGACTCAACAAATGGTTTGTTAATCACCTACTGTGCCAGCTTCTTTGTTTGGTAAGGATGATGCAAAGATGCACGAGACCATGGACCACTGCTCTGGAGCAGTTTATAGTCTATTAGAAGAGAAATAATTAATAAATTATTATGTAGTATGAGAAGCTTTCTAAAGGAGACGAGTATAGATTTTTAAATGGAAAAGTGCCTTCCAGGATGAATAGAAAAGGGCATAAAGAATATCAGTGAAAAAATAAAAACAAAAACAAAACAAAAAAAGAATATCAGTCAGAGGGACAGGCATGGAGATGTGAAAGAAATCATATGGTTAATTAGGAAAAGGGGGAAGTTGAGTAGGGCTGGTGCAAGGTGATGAGAGAAGACAGGGCTGGAAAGGTAAATTCAAGGACTTTTTCCCCTGTGGGCAGAGAACTATGGAGAGGTGAAGGGAAGTGACATGATTAGATTTGAAAGACGAGTCTGTTTAAGGGTAGAAGATGGATAGAGGAAAGATGGAGTGTGGGGAAAAGGTAGTAAAGAGAGAACTGAATGAATATGAGAAATATTTAGAAGACAGAACTGATAGTAGGTAGTGACTGGCTGGATATGATGGTGAGAGAGGGCTTTCCAGTATGGAGGACTGCATGATGTACTACTAACCAGGGCAGAAAATACAGAATAAGTGCCAGTTTGGGACCTGAAGTTAGGGTTTGTACTTTCACATGTTCTATTAGGCAAGACGGTTGAAAACAGGGAACAAGGAAGCAGCTTAACTAAAATGAGAACAAAGAACTACAAATATTGTTGGGGAGGGAAATATAAGGAAGGGAAATGTTTCACATAATTATTATCCTCAGGTCAGGAGAGTTACAAATTTTATGGACCCACTTCATCCTTAGCTTGGTAATCAGTATTATCCCTTTATCAGTTTCCTTTGTCTCTTTTATGATCCTCCTGAATCTACCACCAAGCCCTCAGCCCCCATACACATTATCCAAACACATGTGAATAATCTCCTCTTATCCTATCTTCAAAACCTTGTCTTCCATGAGCATATCCTATTAGCCACTTATACTTTTATTGTTTCATTGCTTTATTTAAACTTTACATTTTCTATATAGAGTTCTTGGTACATCTGAGTTCTCATGACTATTAACTATTAGGACTAACGTGGACACCACTGTTCCAAAGGCCTTTCAGGACAGCTACTAATTCCATGAATATCAGAGTATATCTGCATTGATTCTGACTGCTTAGGCTCCCAGAGAAAATGATTCAGATTCCACATAATCTGCAAGGGATAGAAAGGATGATTGCACAAGTATAAGAAGAAAGCCAATATTGCAATTCAACAAACCTTTTCTGAGTACTGCTGCATGCTAGGTACTGTGCTTCTTAGGCAATATAAAGGTGAAAAGACAATATCCACTTATCTTTTGGTATGTCTGACATATTTCATAATTTAATTAAAAAAAAAAAAAGTCATGGTCCCTGCTCTTCAGAACTCAAGTCTAGGAGGGGAGATAGCCACAAACATAAATAGTTCTAAATTGAGGCAGACTGTGATAAGTGCTTAATAATAAATGTATAATAATAAACATAACAAAGGTACAAAAAGCAGTGGGATTACAAGGGATAGAGAGATTAAGCATTCTGCTTTCAGGAAATAAAAGTCTAGTTATCTGTCTTCACAGGAATATGAGATCAAAAGTTAGAAATTTGGGGGAAAATGTCTTTCTTGCTGATGCATCTGAATATTTCTGCATCTATGACTAAAAAGACTAACTCACTGGCTCACAGGCCCAAAGCTGCAGCCAAGTCCTCTTTCCAAGGCTCTTGGTTATTTCTCGGAACAGATAATATTGTCGTCAGTTCTTTACACCACACCATTTCCAATGCTCCACCCATCCCGGCTTGCCCATAGTCCTCAAAACCCTCTCAGGTCTATCAGCTTCCCTCATCACAGCCAGTCAGTGTGCTGTTGTCTCCTCAACACCCCCAACCTCCTCACCTCCCCCAACACACATACAGGGCAAGGGATGACCCTAAAGCTTCCAGTGAGTAATTTCAAAGGACAAAAAAGGTGCAGATTCCCTTTAAGTACAGTCCTTCCAGAAGGCAGGGAAAGGCCAGGCAAACTCTCAAAGACCCCCTAGCATATGGGTAGGCTGTACACTAGTCTCCTCCACATTAGCACTGACAGGCCTGGAGCAAAGCCTGACAGGAATGTAAAAAAGCCCCTGGCTCCAGTCTACTCCATAAGCCTCATGCCAGGCACAGAAATGTGTTTTTGTGGCGTTTTTGGCCAAATGATATCTTGGATATATATATTATAAGGGTCACACTGATAACATTTTCTTTCTCCTAAAATGGAATGTAAAGAAATAAAAAGTCCTGTTTAAAGTAGGGAGTTTCTGGTAAAGCTCTAAGGAAATCTTTGTACATAATTAAAAGGAAAGATTTAGATTTTTTTCACTGAAATCAAATGTTTTTCTATAATGCAACATAAATATTTGCTATGTTAAAAGATGCTGCATACTAAAACATTTACATACTGCATAATAGCATGTAATACTACTCAATAATTTTATTTATGACTTCAGTAATTTTGCAGTTTGATGATATGGAAAGAAGGTACCAGCAGTCAGGAGTCCCAGCTGTGTCATAAATTAGTTGTCTGGCCTTGGGTAAGTCACTTAACCTCTATATCCTCATCTGTATACTGAAGGAATTGGACTAGAATGATCTCTCAGGTCTCTTTCAGCAATGAAAAATCATTCTGTGAATATAAGGAATCAGATCCAACAATGGAATAGAATATTTCAAAACTAATTAGCTTCCCAACACTGGAAATGCTCAATGTGGGGCACACCTATCAGAGGAACTGTACAAGAGAGCCCTGCTATAGTAAAGAGGATTGAACCAAATGGCCTCTCCCATGCCTTTTAATTGCAAGATTCTCTCAATTTATAGACTAGCTCTGGAGACCATGAAACAACTTGAGAATGGAATTAATTTAACGATAAAAGGGAGGGGAGACTCCATCTTCTAGTCACAGTAAATGTTTGCTGTTTTGTTAGCAGAGCAATGACAGGTATAGCAAGTCACTGTGTAGCTAATAGGGACTGTTTGTCTTGAGCCAGGTTGCTGGGTGGTGTAACTAACTCTGCAAACATAAGACCCAGCAAGGAAAAGGTCTAAATGCCTTCAGCCACTCCAGGCTGAGTACACAGGATTTCTTCACACAAAGCTTTCTGAATGCCAATCAGAAGCATTAAAGGAAGGAGGGAAGATCACAACCAGCTCTCATTTGTTTGGGGCATTACAGACATTCCCTACAGTGGGTGTGCTCCATTAGCCTATCCCCTTAGTGATATATATTTTTAAAAGTGGCAAATAATAAAATAACCACTGAGATATCATACATGTCTGTATTGAATTGGGTTTCCAAAGTTATTTCGTATATTTAATTATTTTAATCTCATTTGAGCTTATAATAGCCATGTGAGGTGGGTAGGGCAGGTATTATTGACCCTTCTCTGGAGAAAATAGAGGTTTAGTGCAGTTTAGTGAAGTTCCCTTTCCTCAACAGTGTAAAACTGATCAAATTATTCACATATCACTTTGCACTCCTTTATATGCTTTGGTTACAAGAGGTTTGGCAACATATATGTACCTGTTTTGCTTTCAGTTTATTTGCACATATTCAGTAAATGGCAGAGAAATAAAATATTCTTATGTAATTTTAGGAAATACATTTTTAAAATGAAACCAAAACCAATAATCCTGAATTGTAACGGTATTTTTAAAAGCTTAATTAGAAAGAGACATTGAATTAGAAATGCCTGTTGTGCCTGAGAAATTATAAAAGGGGGACAAAAAAACTATAATAAACCCGATTTAAGTTGTAAGTCAGCAAGGGATTCTGGCAGCATGTAATGGTAAAGCAAAGTATACTAGGAAGAAAGAGAAAAGCCAGCATACCAGGGGAAAAAAAGAGAAGAGCAAAGTATTTGAAATAGGTGGTATTATTTAATATCAAGAAACAAAAGTCTTTCTGCAGAAATCATATTGAAAAAAGTAAATTTAGATTGTCTAAGAATTAAGAAGAGGATCTAAGTGCTAAATACAGCCCATGTTCAAACAAGGGCAAAAAGTTACTGTTCAGGAAAAAGGATTTCTTTCAAATTATTACTGCTCATTGACAATTCACCCAAAGCTCTGATGGAGAGGTATAGCGAGATTAATGTTATTTTCATACCTGTTAACACAACACACACTCCATGGATCAAGGAGTCATTTCAACTTTCAAGTCTTATTATTTAAGAAATGCATTTCAAAAGGCTATAGCTGCCAAAGATAGTGATTCCTCTGATGGATCTGCGCATAGTAAATTGAACACCTTCTGGAAGCATTCTAGATGCCCTTAAGAACATTCGTGGTTCATGAGAGGAGGTCAAAATACCAACATTCACAGGAGTTTGGAAGAAGTTGACTCCAATCCTCATGGATGACTTTGAGGAGTTCAAGACTTGAGGAAGTGACTGTAGATGAGGTAAACACAGCAAGAGGAGCCTGAAGATGCTACTGAATTGCTGCAATCTCATGATAAAACTTTAATGAATGAGGAGTTGCTTCTTATGGATGAGCAAAAAGGGGGGTTTTTTGAGATGGAATCTACTCCTGGTGAAGATGCTGTGAGCACTGTTGAAATGACAACAAAAGATTTAGAATATTACATCAACTTAGTTGATAAAGCAGTATCAGGGTTTGAGACGATTGACTCCAATTTTGAAATTAGTTCCACTGTGAGTAAAATGCTATCAAACGGCATCAAAAGTTACAGAGAAATCTTTCATGAAAGGAAGAGTTGACTAATGCAGCAAATTTTATTGTTGTCTTATTTTAAGAAATTGCCACAGCCACCAACCTTCAGCAACCACCACCCTGATGAGTCAGCAGCCATCCACATTGAGGCAAGGCCTTCCACCAGCAAAAAGATTATGCCTCAGTGAAAGCTCAGATGATGACTAGCATTTTAAGCAACAAGTTTTTTTTAATGAAGTTATATACTTTTTTTAGACAAAATGCTTTTGCACACTTAATAGACTATAATATAGTGTACAACTTTTCCATGCACTAGAAAACCAAAATATTTGTGTGATTCACTTTATTGCAATGATCACTTTAATGTGGTAGTGTGGAAATGAACCTGCAAAATCTCCGAGGTATGCCTGTAGTTACTATATATGTAAATGCATTAAACTATCCAATCCAAAGGCAGAGACTGGCAAAATGAATAAAGCAGCATGACCCAACTATATGCTGTTTATAAGAGACTTACTTTAAATTCAAAGACACAAACAGGATGGAAGCAAAAGGATGGAAAAAACATATATATACAGTAGTAATCAACAGAGTGGGTGTGCTTAAACTAACATAAGAATAATATTAGAGTTTTATATTATAATAAATAATAATAGAATTTTATTCAAAAACTGTTAAAAGGAATGTTTACGTTTCCTATCTGCTTAAAGTAGATACCATTAAATGGGTTGGTTTATACAATGGGGATTTATTAGTTTACAATTTGAGGACAAGAAAATATCCAAATTAAACATCACTGAGGCGATGCTTTCTTTCCGAAGACCAGCCATCAGCAACCTTTAGCTCCTCTGTCACATTGCAAAGCAAAATGGTACTGTATGATGGTCTCTCCCTTCTCGTCTGTGGCTTTCTCTTTCTCTCTGTATTCCTTCTGTTTATAAAGGACTCCAGTAAGCAGATTAAGACCCATCCTGAATAAGGTGGGTCACATCTTAACTGAAGCAGCCTCATAAAAAAGGTCCTACTTATGGGGAGGAGATGTAGCTCAAGTGTTTTAGCGCCTTCTTCCCACATACGAGGTCCCAGGTTCGATATCCGGTACCTCCTAAAAACAAAACAAACAAACAAATGATAAAACCAACTCTCATTGGGGAGTGGATGCAGCTCAGTGGTTGAGCGCCAGCTTCCCATATACAAGGTCCTGGGTTCAATTCCCAGTACCTCCTGAAAAAAAAAAAAAGTCCTACTTACAATGGGTTTACAACCACAGGATTAGATTTAAGAACATGTTTTCCTGGGGTACATTCAGCTTCAAACCACCACAAGGGACAAAGAAGGACACTATATACTGATAAAAGGGTCAATTCATCAAGAATATATAATGATTATAAACATACATATACCTGACAATAAGCACCAAATTAGTGACTGATTTGAAGGAAGAAATAGACAATTCAACATTAATAGTAGAAGAATTCAATACATGAATTTCTGTAATGGATAGAACATCTAGAAAGAAGATCAATAAGGAAATAGAGGACTTGAACAATACTATAAACCAACTAGACCTAGCAGGCATATGTATTAACACATTGTCTATCAATAGCAGAATACACATTCTTCTTAAGTACACACGGATCATTCTCTAGGATAGACAATATGTTAGGGCACAAAACAAATTTCGTTAAGTTTAAAAAGACTGAAATCATAGAAAGTATATTCTCTGACCACAGTGGAATGAATGACAGAGGGAGAACTGAAAATTTGCAAATTTATGGAAATTAAGCTATATACTCTCAAATAACCAACAGAGCAGAGAAGAAGCCACAAGGGAAATTAGGGAATATCTTGAGATGAATGTAAAGGAGAACACAACATATAACAACATATGAAATGCAGCCCAAATGCAAGTAGGGCTCAGAGTGAAATTTATAGCTGTAAATTTAAAAAGAAGAAAGATATTGAATCAGTAACCTAACTCACACCTGGAGGAAATCAAAAAAGAAGAGCAAATGAAACCCAAAGTGAACAGAAGGAAGGAAATAATGAAGATTAGAGTGGAGATAAAAGAAATAGAGGATTAAAAAAAAAAACAAATCAATAGAATCAACAAAACCAAAAGTTGATATATTTTTTAAAAGATCAATAAAATTGAAAAATCTTTAGCCAGACTGACAAAGAAAAAAAGAGAGGAGACAGGAATAACTAAAACCAGGAATGTAAGTGGGAACAGGAAGCGGATGTGGTTCAACTGATTAGGCTCCCATCTACCATATGGGAGGTCCAAAGTTTGATTCCTGGGGCCTCCTGGTGAAAATCAAGCTGGCCCGCACAGGAAGCTGGCCCACGCAGAGTGGGGGCCCGCGTGGAGTTCTGGCCCGCGTGGAGAGCAGGCGCAGCAAGATGACGCAACAAAAAGAGACACAGAAGAGAGACAATGAGACATGCAGGAAATTAGGAAGCTAATGTGGCACAAGAGGTTGAGCAGCCTCTCTCTAGTCCGGAAGGTCCCAGGATCAGTTCCCAGTGCCGCCTAAAGAGAAGAAAAGCAGATACAGAAAAACACACAGAGCGGACAGAGCAAAAACAACGAGGGTAGGGAGAGAAATAAATAAATAAATAAATCTTTAAAAAAAAGAAAGCAGGAACATTACTGCTAACCTTAAGAAATTTAAAAAGCATTATAAGAATGTACTATGAACAATTATATGCCAATGAATTAGAAAACCTTGAAGAAATGGACAAATTCCTAGAAACATACAAATTAACTGATGCAAGAAAAAATAGAAAATTTCAACAGACTAATAACAATTAAAAAGAACGAATCAGTAATAAAAAACCTCCCAACAAAGAAAAATCCATGACCAGATGGCTTCAGTGATGACTTTTTCCAAACATTCAAAGAATTAATACTCATCCTTCTCAAACTCTTCCAAACAATTGAAGAGACAGGAACACTTTTTAATTCATTCTATGAGGCCGGCATCACTCTTAATACCAAAGCCATATAGTGATATCAAAAGAAAAGAAAATTATAGATGAATATCCCTCATGAATATAGATGAAAAAATCCTCATAAATATACAAGCATACCGAATTCAACTGCATATTAAAAGGATTATATACCATGATCAAGTGGGATTCATTGGAGAAATGCAAGAGATGGTTCAACATAGGAAAATCAATCAATAGAAATAAATAAATAAATCATATGATCATCTTAAATGATGCAGAAAAGGTCTTTGACAAAATCCAGTACCCTTTCTTAATAAAAACACTTAGAAAACTAAGAATAGACGGGAACTTCCTCAACATGATAAAAGTCATATATGAAAAACCCACAGCTAACACCATACTCCATGGTAAAAGACTGAAAGCTTTCCACCTAAAGATCAGGAACAAGACAACAATGCCTATTATCATTGTTCATATTCAAACTGTATTGGAAGTGCTAGCCAGAGCAATCAAAACAATTAGGCGAAAGAAAAGGAAAAGAAAAAGAAAAAGAAAAGAGTGAGAGAGAGAGAAAGAAAGAAAAAGTGAGAGAGAGAGAGAGAGAGGGAAGGGGGGGGGTGACATCCAAATTGGAAAGGAAAAGTAAAACTACTTCCTATTTGCAGATCACATGATCCCATACATAAAAAAATCCCAAAGAATCTACAAGAAAGCTAGTAGAGCTACCAGTGGAACTAATTACTGAATTCAGCAAAGTGGTGATATACACACGCAATACACAAAAATCAGTGGTATTTCTGTATACTAGGGAAAATGATCAAAAAGGAAATCAAGAAAACAGTAGCAACTAATAAAAAAAAATATTTTGGAAGTAGCTATTGAAACACAGTAATTTATATTCAGCTCCACTTTGGTTTCTGTGAACATCAGGGTCTTGAATGGGGCAGGCCTGTCCTCCATAACCTAACATTAAAAGAAATCCTTATCAATGTAGATAACCTTTCTCAAAGGAGAACTGGTAATATGGAGTGAGCCCTGTTTCAATGTGTTATAGTAGAAGCCCTGATTGGAAGAAAGAAATCATTATAGAAGATATAAAGGATTATGTAATTGTTTTTCTTTCTCCATGAAAAAATATTGTTACTTTGGTCTCCAGGTCTCTGAGAATACTTAAAAGGCTAGATTAGGACCTAGCCTTGATCACTAACGCAAGCAGTGTAAAGCAAATATTCACTTATTTTTGATTAGACAAACAGATGGAAAGGAGTCTGCTAAAAAA
>JAQZBX010092903.1:0-12223 GCA_029593785.1 Cabassous unicinctus
TTTTTTTTTTTTTTTTTTTTTGGTTACTGCATGTGTGGAATATCTTTTTTTAGCCTTTCACTTGTATCCTTAGGTCTAAGGTGAATCTCTTGCAGACAGCATATAGATAGCTCATATTTTTTTAGCCATTCTGCCAGTCTGTGTCTTTTGATTGGGGAATTTAATCCATTAACATTCAATGTCATTACTGTAAAAGCAGTTCTCATTTCACCCATTTTGACCTTTGGGCTTTATCTGTCATATTTTATTTTTACCACTCTTTTGAGACTTTTAGTTACTTTTACTGATATAATTTTCATTTCTAAACTTTATTCCAAGCCTCTCTCTCTCCTGTCTTTTCTTTTCAGACTGTAGCACAGCCTTTAGTATTTCTTGAAAAGTTAGTCTCTTTGCTATAAACTCTCTGTTTCTGTTTATCTATGAATATTCTAAACTTGCTCATTTTTGAAAGACAATCTTGCTGAATAGAAGATTCTTGGCTGGCAATTTTTCTCTTGCATTATCTTAAATATATCATACCACTGCCTTCTTGCCTCTATTCCTTCTTGCCTCTATGGTTTCTGATGAGAAATTGGCACTTAATCTTATTGGGTATCCCTTATATGTTATGCATTGCTTTTCTCTTGCTGCTCTCAGAATTCTCTCTTTGTCTTTGGCATTTGATATTCTGATTACTATGTGTCTCAGAGTTGGTCTATTCAGATTTATTCTGAGGGGAGCACTTTGTGCTTCTTGGACATAGATATCAATGTCCTTCAATAGGGTTAGGAAATTTTCTAACATTATTTCTTCAAATATTCCTTCTGCCTCTTTTCTCTTCTTTACTCTTTCTGGGACACCCATGACATGTATGTTTGCATGACCCTGGCTGTCATTTAGTTCCTTGAGACCTTGTTCAATTTTTTTCCATTCTTTTCTTGATCTGTTCTTTTGTATATTCACTTTTTGAGGCCATGTCTTCAAGCTCACCAATCTTTTCTTCTGCCTCCTCAAATCTGCTATTGTATGACTCCAGTATATTTTGAATTTCATTTGTTGTGCCTTTCATTCCCATAAGATCTGCTATTTTTCTACATATGCTTTCAAATTCTTCTTTGTGCTCATCCAATATCTTCTTAATATCTTTAATCTCTTTAGCCATCGCACTGAATTTATTAAGGAGATTTGTCTGAACGTCCATGATTAGTTTTCTCAACTTCTTTATGTCTTGTTCCTTTAACTGGGCCATATCTTGCTGTTTCTTGGTATGGATTGGAATTTTTTTCTTGGTGTTTTGGCATCCACCTTACTAGATGTATTTATTCTGGGTGCAGTTTCTCTCTTTAGTTTAGGACTTTCTTGCCCTTTCTCCCTTGCTGGTTCTGTTGTAGGAGCCGAGGATGTAGTTGGTGCTGTAAGCTGTGGAGGCTGAAGCTGCTTGCGTGGCCTCAGGGACCAGTGAAGCTTCTCCTACCTTTCCCCTTTTCCAGGGGTAGGGACAGAGCTGCAGCTGTGTGTAATAATCCAAGTCATACAGGCCAAGACCTTCTGTAGGTGCCCAGAGAGACTGATGAAGCTTCAAGCCCCTTCCTTCCCTGCTTGGGGCAGGGATGGAGCTGCAGGTGTGGGCAGCAATCTATGCTGTATGGGTCCAAAATGACCACTGTTGCCAGGTAGACTGATGTAGCACTGGCCCCCAGCTCCCTACTAGGGGTGGGGATGGACCCTCTGGAGTGATCAACAATCTAATTTGTGTGGGCCAAATGCACCTGCAGTTGCCCTGAGAGGCTGAGGGAGTACTGTTCTTTCTGCCCTTTAGGGGGTGGGAATGGAACCACCAATGCCCAACAGTTGAAACCATGTAGGCTGAAAGTGCCTGCTGTTGCCCAGAGAGGCTGAGGAAATACTAGCCCTCTCCTATCCTATTGGGTGTTAGGGTGGATCCATAGGCATCCAACAGTTCAGTCCCTGTAGGCTGAGAGTACCTGCCATTGTCTGGAGAGGCTGAGGATACACTATCCCACTCCTATCCTATTGGGAGGTGGGGGGTGGCTACACAGATATCCACCAGGGCAGGCCAGGGAGGCCAAAAGTGCCTGCCATTGCCCAGAAAGGCTGAGGAAACACAGGTCCCCTTCTACCTTGCTTGGGGGCAGGGATGGAGCTATAGGTGTCCTACTATTCAGTCTGTGTGGGCCAAAAGTGTATGCAGTTTCCCAGGGAGGCTGAAGAAACCCTAGCCCCCTCCTATCCTATAGGGTTGGAGGGGTGGAGATGGAATTGAAGGCACTCAACAAACCAGTTTGTGTGGGCTGAAAGTGCCTGCAGTTGCCTGGAGAGGCTGAGGAAACACAGCTCCTCTCCTATCTTATTGGGGTGAAGGGATGGAGCACCGGGTGTCTGACTATTCCATCTGTGTTGGCCGATTGCACCTACAGTCACCCAGAGAGGCTGGTGCAGGTCCTGCCAGCTTCCTCCCTGCCAGAGGTGGGCCTGGAGCCTATGCTAGGGCTGCAAGCCAATCTGGGTGGAAAGAAGCCAGTCCCTACCATCACCGTGATTTTCAATCAGCCCTGCTTCCCCTCAGGCCAGGGGCAGAGTCAAAATGGTGGCTACCAGCCTCTTTCCAACTTGGACAGTTTCAAACTTTAGCTGTTCTTAGGATAATACTCTAGTCAGCCGAATTTACTAATCAGTAGCTGAAGTCAGTGGCCAACCATCTCTTCCTCCCCTGTTTTTGGGAAATAGAGCTTCCAACTTCAGCCACAGAATAGCTCCTCTGCAGCATGGCCTGCAGTTCCCAGAGAGGCTGGCACAGGTACCTCCAGCTTCCTCCCTCCTGGAGGTGGGGCTGGGGCTTAGGCTAGAGCCCTAATTTCATCTGGATGGAAAGAACCCACCCTACCAGCATTGTGATTTTCAGCCTACCCCGTTTCCTGTTACCTTCATATTTTTTATTGCATTAATCAGTTATTTTAAAGACCATATCTGCAAACTCCAATATCCAGATCATATGGAGATCTGTTTCTATTCTTTTGATTTTCAATCATATTTTCTTACCTTGTCATCAGTTCAGTAATTTTTGCTTTATATTATATATTATATTATATATAAAAGAACTATAGATAATTAGACAACATATTTCACTAGAATGGCTTGCTTTTTTCTCTGATGAGCAGTGATTTTAATCACTAAATGCAGTCATGGGTTGAACTGCATCAGTGTGGGGCTTCAGTTTTATCAAATCTCCGTGTACCTCTGGTTCTCCCTGTTTCTAAGGCATGACCCTCCAAGGTTCTGATTGAGAATCAGGTATGTCTATATCTCCCCAAACCTGAAAGATTTCAAGATAACAGAGTGTCCCATCCCAGCTTCCCAGACTCCCATCCCTTGGCAGATTTAATCTCTAGCAGATGTTTTGAGGGGGAGAGCTTCCATGTGTATGAGTCAGGCCTCCCTTCTCTTAGTGAGGCTTTGTTCTTTTTAAGTTCCACGAGATTGTGGGAGATTTAACTCTGCCTTTTAGAGGCTTTAGGTCCAACTCTGCCTACTCTTGGTCAGTCCTAGAATTCAGCAAATGTTCTGTGGGGAAATTAAATGTCCTCTTTTACTTCTCTATATCTGATAATTTTAAATGATTTGTTTTACTGTATCCAGCTTTTTCTCTTACAATGAGGGTTTTATCTTGCCTTCATTTACTACCTCAATCTCAGAAGTGGAAGTTCTCAATTCACTTCCCCTTCCCCTATGGCTCCCTCATCTCTTTGCTGGTTGTTTGTGCTCATCGTTGGGGGTCATTGTCTGCTCATTGCTTATTTTTGCTTGTTGTCTGCTTGTTGATTTTTGCTCATTGCTTGCTCATTGCCTGTTTTTTGTTTTTTCTTTAGGAGGCACTGGGAACCAAACCCGGGACCTCCCATGTGGGAGGCAGGCACTCAACTGCTTGAGCCACATCCACTCCCTGCTTGTTTTTGTTTTTGCTCATTGTCTGCTCATTATTTTGCTCATTGTCTTGCTCATTGTTTTTGCTTGTCTGTTCATTGTTTTTGTTTAATGTCTGCTCGTTGCTTGTTTGTCTTCTTTAGGAGGCACCAGGAACCAAACCCAGGAACTCCCATGTAGGAGGTGGGCACTCAACTGCTTGAGCCACATCCACTCCCCCTCGGTTCACTTTTGAGGCTGTATTGGCATCTCTTATATGGAATGATCTATGATCCAGGGGAGTTTCCATTTCCAATATAAATGTCATGTCCTAGTTTTATGCCATGTGTCTTCATCTGGGGTGTGAAAATGTGGTTCTTCTATATTCACCTTTTGTAGGCAAGACTTTCCTCTTTCTGCTTTTTCCTGAGAGCTATAGAAAATGACAGACACCTCCTTTCCTCATTCAAAGATACATGATTTAATCATTCTTAATTGTGCTTTTTGAGTTATAAAACCCACAAGTCCTAGACTATTCAAAACGGTCATTTTTCTTCTCAATAAGTAAAAGAAGCTATAGGAGATGCCTTTTTTTTTTTTTAATTTTAAAGACATTTTAGATTACAGAAAAGTTACATCAAAAATATAGGGAATTCCCATATTACCCACCCCTCCCCCTCTTACATTTTCCCCTGTTAATAGCATCTTACATGAGTGTGGTTCATTTGTTACAATTGATGAGCAAATATTGAAGTGTTGCTACTATGGTCTATAGCTTGCATTATGGTTTACAATTTGCACCGTACAATTTTATAGATTTGGACAAAATGTATAGTGGCCTGTATCTGTCATTGCAAAATCATGCAGAACAATTCCAATGCCCTAAAAATGCTGTATGGCCCACCTATTCTTCCCTCCCCTCCCCTCAGAAATTCTGGCAATCATTATCTTTATATCAATGTTGCAATTCTTCCATGACTACAATAATAATAAGTCTACTTTGGTACATGCTTGCATTTCCCCCTTATATTTGTTCAACCCTCAATCTTGAGGATTTGGGGATGGTGATGCCTGCTCTGCTTCAGGCTGAGAGGGGTTTTGGACCTTATGGGGCAGATGGAAGGAACTGTTTCCTTGCAGTTGTAGATACTTTGCTTTTTGGGATGGGGTTGTCCATCATCTTCATTTAGTTAGTTGTCCTTGGCGAGTCTGATGACCTGGAGAGTAGGTGTTGGACACAACTCTGCTGAGATTCAGGGTTCAATTGGCATATGAACAGTCTGAAAATTTAAGTCTTGGGGACATATATTTAACAGGTATAGTTTTAATTATAGGTTCAAATAAAAGGGGTAGAAGGATCATGTGTAGGGAAATTATAAATGACCCTAACTCTGTTACAGTGGGGAAATAGGTTATCATATATTCCAAGGTAAGGTCTACTGATGAGGTGCTGATTTCATGGGGTTGTGTACCTTGCCCATACTGTCCAGATATCTGTAGAGGCCTTGGAATCACCTCTGTTTGAGGCTTTGTTTACTGTGGCAGTTAGTGAGATCTGCCTGAGATGTGCATAAGCATAACCTCTGGAACAACCTCCCAACTCACTTTGAAATCTCATAACTGGAAAAACTTTATTGTATTTAATTATCCCCTTTTGGTTAAGGTATTTTTCCAAATGCATCACTGGTTGGCACTTGGTAATAATCCATCAGTGCCAGGGAGGCTCATCCCCAGGAGTCATGTTCCACGCCAAGGGGAAGGTAGTGAGTTTATTTGTTAAATTTGGCTTAGAGAGAAGCCACATTTGAGTAACAAGGAGGTTTTCAGGAGTTTAACTCTGAGGCTATAGATATTATTATTCTAAGTTTCAATTTTATAAGAATATGGCTCATAGGTACAAGTATTAATATTGAGGGCTTGGTGTATTGGTCTGTGGTCTCTTATTAGGCTCTGCCTCTGTACTCTAGAGATTCTTGCCACTCTGTTAGAGAATGTATCAGACTCTCCAGGATGGGAAAATAATATTTTGTTGGTTATTGTGTGGGTCTCTATCCACTGAGATAATACCCTATGACCACATGAACACATTCATATTCTACAGAGGCATGCCGCAGGCGCACCACCACTGCCACCCTGCACCAGTGACCCTCCCCTGCCATAGTTGCCTAAAGAACACTCCCACAATTGTATTCTCAACCACAGTTCTCTACCTCCCACAGAGTTCACCTGCTCTTACCTCTGGCCCTCCCTCCAACTCTATGAGTAGCCCAACCCATCCCCATAACCCTGCTCACATTCACACTCCAACATCATCGACCCCATTCACATCACTGCACCACTATCACCCCATCCACTGCCAAACCTCCACCATCTGCCTTATCAAATATACCCAGATTAAGCATCAGCTTACCACTCTACTCACTTTCTAAGGAGATGCCATTTTCATCCTGAGATTAATTTTCCTAAGCCCTAGGTTTTCTTCCATTCTTTTCCCCATGAGGGAATCATAATTCAACAGCAAGACTTGAAGATGCTATTTAATATGTGTGGAGAGTATGCAATGTGCTAGGTATAAGCAAGTCCTTCCATTCATCTAATCACCTTCAAATACATTTTTAAACAGGTTAAATTCTGGAAAACTCCACAGGAAGAACAAACCCTCATTATTTCCTACTATTCTTGTTATTTGAGTTTCATTTTTGAGTTCAAGTATTTCCCCCTCAATTCCTCTAATAACATTCAAATAACATGACAAAGACAGTTAATATAATTAATCAAAGGAGTTGTTAATTTATCAGATTATTCCAATTCATTTATTCATTCATGGATGTATGCACGCATTTATTCAACAAATATTCATTGAGTGCCAGCCACTGAGTTAGATAGTTGTGCCTACAAAGAGTTCAAAATTCAGTGAGAGAAACAGACACAAAATAAACATATTATGTGTTAAAATAATATAGCAAAGCCAGTGATAGTACAAAGTATTGTAGGATCACTGATGAGGGGCAAGAGTGCCAAGGAGAAGAATAGAACCCTGAGGCAATGGAACATGAAAAGTTATGGCTTAATGGGGAGGGAGGGAATGGAAGAGGGAAAGGTATAAAACATTCTTGAAGGTATAGAACTTAATGGAGAAGCAGATTATGTTATCACTGGACACCTGGTAAGTGTCAGGTAATGGAAAAATAAAGAGTCACCCTTTATATTTTTAATCCATTTCACAAGGTTGTCCTGGACCTATTTAACAATCAGGTTCTTCTCTCTCTTTGACCAAATCTTTCCAATGCAGACACGCAATTCTCTGACACAAGCAATCCCTTATCTGTACCAATACCTAGCTTATGATTGGAAAGTAATTATTATACTCAAAAAGAAAGAAAAACAAAGGGAGGAAGAAAGGAAAGAGGGAAGGAAGGAAGGAAGGAAGGAAGGAGCGAGCCCTCTTCTCTTTGCTGAAGCATTCCAATCTTATATCACTCTCCACAGATGGTAAAATTTCTTTTCTGCCACTAGAGGGAAATGTCAACATTTTTCTGTAACCAAAATAAATTTTCCTAAAGGAAAGGCCTGCCCCCACACTCAGCTGCAGTGTATTTCTCCTGGAGAATATTCATCATGAATCACATTTTCACACTTACCCCAACTAGACTCTTGAAAAAATAAAGTAGCATCTTAATAATGTATGAAATATCTTAAACAATTCATATCTCTGTTCTTGATAGTTTACATAATTTCTCTTAAGTCCTTAGAAACTAAATCCTGTGATGGCTACTCATCCTGTATTCAAGCACACAAGCACACATGCACACATACAAACACACACACGCATACATTGCACATCACAGCTTGGCAAGAAGGTTCTTCTTCCCTGACTAATATTCGCTATTTTCAAAAAAGGCTGTGAACTCTGAGAATAAAAATGGGACGTGTTCTTTCCCATATCTTCTTGCTCAAAATAAACAGATTTTAAAGTAAATTAAACTAAGTTTTAAGACTTCATTTCCTTACGAATTATCCTGTGTGGTAACTGGGCAGCATTTGCAAGAATAGGAGGAGAAAGGACGTTCCTCAAACAAAAAGAATCCCCATTATTTGAAACTGAATTCTATCTTTCCCTCTTTCCCCCTCCTTGGCATCATCAGGCCTCCCAAGGGCAACAGTAGCTATTTCCCTTTCAATAAAGTGGGTTTTGCCCTATGAGACACCACAGGCACACAATTGGGTGACCAGATGTCTCAGGGCAAGGAAAACCTGGAGTATCCAACCTTGCAAATTAGCTCCATATATGTGTTTTAGAGACCATTGTCTTGGAGGCAAACTGTTGATGTCTCCTGCTTTGTGAGATCTGTTCTGTATTAAGAGGAATAACTAACCACCTTATATCTAAAACTGGGTTACAATAAATAAAACATAAATTAAACAATGAGAAGCCATCATTTTAGTGGAAAATATGAATCTAAACAGAAGTAAATAAACAAGATCATATTGTTAGAAGAGAGCTGAAGGAAGAGAAATGATGGAAAAGTCAGCATGTTCATTTTTTCCTGCTATTAATGAGCATTTGTTCTTTGCTATATATTGGCCTACATTTATATGCATTATTTTAACCCTTACAACTGCCCTATGAAGTAGTACTACTGTTATCCCTTGAGGAATGAGACTCAGATATGTGAAAACAACTTAGGTAAGTTTCCACAGGTAGTAATTTGGAGAGCTGATATCTGAACTCAATTTATCTGACCCCTCTAGCTATGTTCCTATTGCTATGGTATCTTGCCTTCTATTTTCAAAGGAAGTTTCTAGATCTAAATGAAAGAGACTTCTAATTGGACTGTAAAAGTGCTTCCAACTGACTCTGACTGAGGCATTCTTATTACTCTGAGTGGAGGTAGAGGAAGAGGCGATTAGGCCAACATTTTTACTGTGATTCCTGCTAAAACTTTCTTGTCAAGCCCTTAGTTTTTGCCTATGATATAGTCAAATTAACCAGTTACTTAACTTCTGAGCCTTGGTTTTATAAACCAGAGAATGGGCTTCATGCCTGCCACTAATTGCATTGTTGTTAGGAGCAAATGAGAGAATTTATATAATTACACTTACATCCATTCCCTCATCCAAGCAACATTAGCTAGTCTCTAAGTAAACTGCATAGAATTCCCTTAGTGCCCAATCAAAACCCAGATTTTGAGGAGCCTATTAAAGTTCTGTGGTAGAGAATTTTCTTGTTTTGTTGTTTATTATTTTTATAATGATTGAAGTGATAAATGCACAGCTATGTAATTATACCAAATACCATTGATTGTACACTTTGGATGAATTGTATGCTTTATTAATATGTATCAATAAAATTGATTTGTTAAAAAAAAAAAAAGCTACTCAGAAGGAGAATGACTCAGAAAATATCATGCACTAGGAAATTGAGACAGAATCCTACCTAACTCTTAAAGCGTTGTTCATTCCTTCCCTGCCTATCCTGCCTATTGCTACAAATATAAGAACCTTCTCTTTACAATTTGGTGGTCCTCTCTTAAGGATCTGTTTCTCAAAATGGGAATTTTCAGCTTTGAAAGTGTCATAATTTCCTATTTTCACTGTTTCCATTTTGCAATGCCCTGAATATTCACAAACAAATATTATTTTTTATAATTTAGGTTTTTAATTCAGAACAATGAATATGAATCTTTTCTAAAATTGAATCTTTGAAAGTTTTATGGCAACCGGCCCCAGTTCTTATAATTGAAAATGCACTTGTATATTGCAACAAGATTGGAGGTCATTGCTTTGGAATTCCAAGTAGAAAGAAGGTTTCTCACCATTCAGTATGTGGAAGTAACACCTAACTTTTAGTCAGAAAAAAATAGATGTCAACAAAAAATTATTAATTAGACTCTTAATCATGGGCCAAGAAATGGGATTGCTGATGTTCCAGATGAAGTAGAAATTTATAGAGTGGACTTTTCTTTTATTAATTGTTACAGGAACTTCTGATTACTTTGGTTTTACCTTCCTGGGACTCTCTCCTTCTGTCTCAGTCTCTGTTTCCTTTTTTTGTTTTTTCGATCCAGAAGCAGGAATTTGACTACTCAGTGGTTGGTTTCCTCAGGAACCTATGGAAAAATCTATATTGGGTGAGGAGCAAGCATTATAAAACGGGATTTGGGGATCTTGATCTGAAGGTATAGCTGGCAAAATCACAGCAGAATGGATTTCTGATACGGGGTATGTGAACTCAGGAGGTATTGGGGATTGAATTGTGTACCCAACAAGAGGCAATTTCAAGTCTTAATCTGTATTCCTGTAGGTGTGAACCCATTTGTAAATAGGACCTTTGAAGATATTGTTTTTAGTTAAGATGTGGATTCATTTGTGAATAGGATCTTCAAAGACCCTATTTTGATGAAGCCAGTTGAATTAGAGTGATCCTTAATCAATATGACTGGAGACCTCATGAGTCAGAGGAAATTCTGATGCAGTCAGTTAGTAGAAGCCAGAAGCCAAAAGTCAGAGGAAATCGAAATCAGAGGAGCAGACACAAGGAGAGAGTCCTATGACAGAGTTGCTGGAATGCTACAGACTGAGAAAAAGCAAGCATTCCAATACTTTAATGTTCCTTCAAAACTGTGAGACAAGAAATTCCTCTTGCTCAAGCCAACACATTGTGTGATATTTGTCACAGGAGTCCTGGAAAACAAGACAGACATATTCAAGTCTTAATCTGCATTCCTGAGGCTGTGAATAGGACCTTTGAAGATATTATTATTATTAGTTAAGGTGTGGACTCATTTGTCAATAGGATCTTTGAAGATCTTATTTAGATGAAGGGAAATTGAATCAGGTTGAACTTTAATCCATATGACTGGAGTGCTTATAAGGCAGAAAAAATTAGACACAGCAGTCCATAGAAGTCAGAAGAAGCCAGAGGATGAGGCAGATTGCCTTGTGATGGAGGCAGAAATACCAACCCCAAGGATTGTGGTAAGCCAGCACCAGAACACTACAGACTCTGGGAGAAAGCATGTCCTGTCAAAACTTTGATTTTTGGACTTCTAGCCTCCAAAACCATGACAATAAAGTTCTGTTGCTTAAGCCAACCAGTTTTGGGTATTTGTCATAGCAGCCCTGGGAAACTAAGGCAGGGAGTACCCTTGAATGGGGCCCAGGTACAGGGTGTCAGGCTGGATGCAGTGGCCTGCCTGCTTCAAGTAGCAGCCTAGCATTTGAACCCACCTAGTCCTTGCAGTGGGAACCAGATGAATCTACTTGGTGATTAGTAAGCGTCTTAGGTCAGGTTCCCTAGAAACGGAGCCTGATACAGGGTTTTTCTGAAGGCAATCTATTAAGGAAGTGGTCTCAGAAGAAAGGGAAGGAGGGAAGTGGAATAGGGGGCAGGGAAAGAAGTCAACATGTTCTTAGCTAGGGTAGCATCAGCCTGTGTCCCTCAGGGAGTACTGGAATATGAATTACACCACAAATTTAGTCCCACTTTGAGGCAAGGAATCGGCATTGTATAAACCTGTCAGTCAGTCATTGGAGGTTGGTCGCCTGCAGCCTCCCAGGGGAAGCAGTTTCTCTTAGGCTAGTGAAGTAAGGGGCAGCTGTGGGCCCTTAGTAGTGACCCTCAAACTTCTGGGTGATGGAGGGAACTTTTCAATGCAGGGAATCTGGGTAGGGCAGCAGCAGCACCCACCACAGTAAGAAATTTCATTCTCTTTTCACCCCATCTTAGGAATCAAGGGGAAAAAGGCAGATCAGTTCCCTTGCTTTTATTTAAGGCATTTAAAAATTGACACTTTGAATAAACCAAGGCTTTCTCTGGCATTTGGTTTTCAACTGCAATTAGAATCTTTTGGTTTGCTAGCAGTTTGTGGTGAGATGCTTATAAGAATTCCCAGAGCTTTAATTTAGGCTGGTTTCCACACCACAGCAAGAATTAATTGTATGTGAAAAATGTTTTTCTTAATCACCCCTGACCCTGCCAAGACAAGTTTTCCCTTATAATATTTAACTTTAAACCTGCCAATCTGCATTTTTTCACTTATGACCATTTCTCATTCCTATGATTAGCATGCATTTTGGTAAAAACTCGGTTCAGAGGGGCTAGCAGATAACTAAGGGGTAAACCTGGCCTGGGGGTCAGATGATTAGTAGCAACAGAGAATCATAGAGTCAACTGTGGAGTCAATTGCCCCAAATAAGGAAAGGCCACCTCTCAGCTTTGGCCTGAGGTTGCCACTTGAGAATGCAAAGCAGAGTGCCAAACTTTCATTTTATCAAGAGAAGAAGGAAATTTGGATTTTCTACAAAAAAACAAACAAACAAA